>PVJO010022545.1:0-27852 GCA_004026905.1 Hystrix cristata | reverse complement strand
GACTCCAAGACAGGGTGATGTGGCAGGCAGGCAGAAGGCAGCAAGGTAATTAAGGGACCTTAGCAGCTCATTTCTGCCTCTTGTATTTTGTCTGGGCTGCAGGGATTAGGGTGGTGCCAAACCAACCAGTGGACTGATTTAGTGAGCACACACCCTTAATCTCAGCATCACACACTCTACATTGAGCCATCTCTGAAGAAGCCTCACTTATGACTGCAGGAGGCTTTGGGGGGACATCTAGCCACAGACCATAACAGACAGAGTATGTATACAATTGTCATTTGCCTCCAGTCTACCCTTTCTGGGTAACAGCCACAGATTTTTCTTTGGGAAGTGTAGCAGCTAGGGGTGTGGGAAATCCTTGTTGGAATAACGAGGATGCAAATGATAGCACTACAGATTTAGACCAAAATGCTCTGCCCAGTCAGCCTCCTGATGAAATGATCACACTTAACTTTTTTCAAGAACTGAGGAAGCTTACTGGCTGTAAGACATTCTGTCACCTGGACAGAGAACAAATTTTGAATCTATGTCATCCAGAGAGGTAAGAATATGTATACATGATCCGGTTTAAAAAAAAATCTTTTACTAAATTCCATTTTCAGGTATGTCTCTAGCATTAGTGAAATAATACGAACTGGGAAATAAAATTACAAGTCCTTTTCATCATTTCTGTGTTCCTACCTTTGATCTCCTGAGGTAACCATTGATAAGGACCTATTGTGTGTCTTTCTGTACCTTTTCCCGAGCTAATATCCATGTCTATTATTGTAAGGAAATTGGGATCACACTGTATAAAATTCTGTACAACTTGTCTTTCTCACATAACAAGTTACTATGGATATCCATCCAGACTGAAATAGCTGGGTAATTCTTAATAGTTTCACAGTAATCTATGGTGTAAATATTCCCAAGTTTATCTGATCTCCATTTGGTGGATTTTTGGAAATTTCCAGGTTTTCACCTCTATAAATAGTGCTGCAGCAGAGCTTGTAAGTGTGAGAAATGTGTGCAATCACAACTAGTGTTTTTGTTCTCCTGTGATAGAGTTCTAGGGCTGAGATTGCTGAATCAAAAGTTATGTGCCTTTCAGTGTTTAGTAGTTGTTATCAGCCTGATTTCCAAATAAGATTGTAGTAATTGCCATTCCTGTAGCAACACATAAGAATGATTTTTTTTTTTTTTGGTCGTTGCTAGCACAGGATGCCTTAGGCTTACAATTTTTATAAAAAAAATTTTAAAAAATTTGCCATTCTCGGAGGTGAGAAAAATGACATCTCTTTGTTGCTTTAATTTGGATAAGCATCGTTTCATCATCCATTGGCATTTGGAGTCTCTCTTGAGTGACTTGCTTTTTGTGTTGTACTGAGCTGGACATTAGTCATTATCTGCGGTGGGTATTTCTTTTCCCCAACTATCATTTGTATTTTGACTTTGTTTGCAATTGTCTTTGGTCAAAAGATACTTTTTAAAAATTATGTATTGGGTTAGAGATTTAGCTCAGTGGTAGAGCACTTTTTTACCTAGCAAAAAAAATGATATATTAATATCTTTAAACACTTAAAAACTACTTAATATTGGTTTTTTTTAAACAGAAAATTATAAAATATAGGAAACCCAAAGAAGAAAAAAATCACACATTATTATTATATCACTCCTAGAAGACTACCCATAAATAACTTTGTATTTTGGGGGATATACATCTTACATTTTCTACACAGATTTCATTCCTTATTTTACAACTTCCCCACTGAATAGCAAAACTCTACATGGACATACTGATGAGAAGATAAAGGGAAATGCCAATGTGGAGTTCTTTTTATAGGTACATAAGTATTTTAGAAAGATTCAAATAACAGATGGAAGAGTCATAGGTAGTACTGCTCAGGAGGGAAATTTATGGCACATATTGTGATTGTTCTGAAATGTACATTTTTTAAAACTTACATTAAATTTCTGAAACCAGGAAGCGTCTTGTAAGTAATGAATCTTTTTGGCCAGACAGCAGGCAGAGTGTGACCATGGCTGTCTGAACGGGCATGGACTTCTTCAGAGCTTTTCGTGCAGGGTCTATTCTTCATTCGTGCATTGTCCTCACTGTTAGTACAAATGTTGAATTGAACTGTGATTTGAAATGTCTTCAGACAGATTGCACAATGATTACTTTATTACATATTAAACAGTACAAATCGAGGCAGGAGAAATAAGCAAAATTTTGGTTTCACGGGAGCAAGAGGCCAGTAATTAATATACTGCACATTACTATTCTTAACACATTCGGAATGTGTAGCACTAAAATAATGGTACATCTTAAAATGGATAGGGTCTTTAAATTTAGAAGATGTGATATTAAATTGGTTTAATAATGTGCAGTATATGGGAAATGCATTTTTCCAAGAGGTTCTGTAGTATGACTGTGACTATTTGGGACTCTTTCACATGTTTCTGGTACAAATAAAATACAAGGGAAACTAGACAAACGATCTGACCAACATGATGCTTGGAGAGGCGAAGGTGATAAGAAGGAAAAAGATTGTCTTTTTTGCATGCTTGGGATCCGAGAGAAAAGAAAGGATGGGGATGGACTTGGGGAGCAGTTTCGAGGGGAAGGAAGTGACAGACTGCATGAGAAAGTGTCCAAGTTTTGGATAAAAGGAGATGTCGCACTGAACTTTCTAACTCAGCAGGTTCTTGGGCATGGTGTATGTACTGATTTCTCAGGTTAGCGTGGGTGTGCAGCACATCCAATCCATCGGTTCATGTCGCCCCATCCATTCTGCCCGGGAGCATGGCTGCTTGGAAGAAGTTCTGGGCTAGGAAGTGATAGTGCTCATTCTCTGAGGGTTTTGGTCAGGCGCTAGCTTTTGTGAGCAGAAACCTGTTGCTTTGAGTGCTGTTTAACCAAAGAGATCAGACCTGCCTGGATTGGATGGGAACGGTTTTGGTACTGGGAAAATGGGTAGAATAAGGAGCTGACAGGCACAGCTACCCTTCGTGACCTAATCTAGTACTTAAGAACACAGCTTCTGCCCATCTTAAGGGCTTGCATCTTAAGAAAGGCAGGACATTAACAGGAGTGTCCTAATAGGAAAAGAGTCCCCACTCACTCTTATTTTCATCTCTGCTTCTAGTTTCATTTTTAGACACTTGATTTTTCTGTTTTCATCAGGGACTTTTTAGGAAAAAATTTCCTAAAGTGACTGACCGATGTAGGGCTAAATCTTAGCTCTATTGTCAGCTTCCATTTGACCTGAAGCAAACCAACAAACAAACAGACAGACAGACAGACAAACAAAGAATGGGGGCAAAGCATTTAGGAACATTGCCTTTTTGGTAGACCAAAGTCAGTTTTATGTGCTGTTGCCCCAGTAGCATGTTACTTTTAGTCAAGGAACCCAGTATATTTTTTATTAATATCTATTAATAATATAGAATAATGAGACTTGTTTTGGTATATTAGTACATGCCTATAACATACTTTGATTATTTTCATCCCTATTACCTACCTTTCCTTTCTCCCCAATGCCTGTCCCCTTCTCTATCTCTAAAAGTCTACCGTCTAGTTTTGAGTTCTCTCTCCTTTATTTTATTTATTCTTTTTAGATCACTCATGTAAGAGAAAACATGTACTATTTAACTTTTTAAAAAACTGAAGCCAGGGCCTCAGCACTGAGCTACATCCCCAACTCTTTATTTTTTATTTTGAGACAGGGTCTTGCTAAGTTACCCAGGTTAGGCTCAAATTTGCAATTCTCCTGCCTCATCTTCCCAGAGTACAGAGATTCTAGATGTTTGTCACCATGCCTGGCTTGATATTTAACTTTCTGAGACTGACTCATTTCACTTAATATGATATTTTCCAGTTACATCAATTTTCCTACAAGTTACCTGGTTTCATCCTTCTTCACAGCTGCATAATACTCCATTATATATATACATACATACCACATTTTCTTTATCCATTCATCTATTGATGGGCATATAGGCTGTCTCCACAGCTTAGCTATTGTGAATTGTGCTGGTATAAACGTGGGTATCCATTTGTCGCCATGTGTCTGTCTTTTGGGAATATACCAAGGAGTAGTATAGCTAGATCAAATGGTATTTCTATTTTTAGTTTTTTGAGGAATCACCATACTGATTTGCATAGTGATCGTACCAGTTTACATTCCCATCAACAATGTAGAAGGGAAGGAACCCAATTTTTTTTGAGATTGAATACTTAATTGCAGGTATACTACATATTTTTTTTTAGCACTTCTACCTTTAAAAAAAATAATTCACCTGTTTGCTGAAATTCTCCCTCTGTTTACTCTTGTCATCTAACTTTTCTGCAGTATCCTTTGGTAAATTTGTCATAATTCATTTGAAGTTCATGTCTGGCCGTTTCAGCATCTGAGTCATCTCTGGGTCTATTTCTAATGATAATTTTCTCTCTTGACCCTAAGTCCATTTTCTTACTTTTTCACACATCTTATAAACTTTCTATTGTATGCTGGACTTCGTGTGTCAAAGAGCAGTAGATAAATAAGTGATATGTATCCTCAGAAAAATATGCCTCTTTTTTTTGTCAGGCCACAAGAGTGGAGGTGGAGTCACTTCTTTCTATAGTTAGACTGGGTTTGGGCTTTATTGTAGCTTTAGTTAGATTCAGTTCATGATTACGGTCCATATTTTCCTTTTAATGGTGCTTAGGATTTGAACACTGGCAATACTCTTGGTTTCCTTCTATTTTATAGTTAGTTTTGTCAGGGTCTGGGAGATTTTTTGGTTCTCGATTCTTCTAGCTTTCAATTTCTCTGGAACCTCTTCCCATGGCTTTCCGGTCTCTGGCAGTGTGTTCAGTTAAGGCTTAGAGTGCTTTTAAAGGGATTCCTCCTCCTTGCTATGCCTCTCCTAGTCTCCGAAGGGCCCCTGAAATACAGCTGGTAAAGCTTTAGAGTGCTTTGGAGGTATTTTGCTTTCCTGCCCTGTCCCCACTCTTTGGAAGACCCTGTCTTGCAATCAGTGAAGTTCTGGAGAACTTGGAAGGAATATCTTCCAGCTCTGTGGCACCACTTCAGCTTTTAGGAGGGTCACTGCTCCCTAAGTGTGAAGTGTGTGTGAGTGTGTCTTGGATGTTTTCTCCACTCTGTGGTTCTGCCTTGAGCCTTCAGATCCCTCTGCCTTGCACTGCACAAGGGTCTGTGCATCTAATGGGGTTGGGAGCTATGGCAGGGTATGTGGATTGTCTTGCTTTGCCTCCAGAATTTTGTCAGGAGCTGAAGCCACAGAGCAACTTGGCACCTGCCTAACTTCTCTCCACAGGCCTTTACTGAATGCATGCGACTGGTAGAAAAGAGCAAGCATACATTTACTGCTGTGTTCCCATTGCTGGGGATGCTGAGACAAAATAGTCAGCAGAGAAGGTTGAGTTCTTGCCCAATGGATGTACAATCTAGTGAGAAAGATGTATTGATCAGATATATACAGGTATGTAAATGCATATTGTGAAGTGTAACAAGGAGGTCTTAGGCCATTGGTTGTGGGAGAATCGAGAGACAGTCAACCATTTGTAGACCTCATAGAGTTTTTGTGCTCATAGAGAGTCTAAACTAAATGGCTTGTGTTTTTTCCTGGTTCATTTCTAGAAATGTGCTTTTATGTAGTGTGGCGGTGGAAAGAATAAAAGAGGTTTGCTTGGAAGGCAAACTAAATGTTAAATTTATGGGATTTCTAAAGTGGACTTTTGAAAGTTCCTCCATGGTGAAGCCAGGTTGTGGTATTCCCTTGTCTGGACAGAGGACGCTGGCAGAATACGTGTGAGTTCCGTGACTTGAGTGTGAAGACTTGGATTCAGTTTGTGAGGAATAAAGACCCTCTAAAATCTGCTAATTTTCTAAAGATTCTAAAAAGTTTTCCACTGGGGACTTTAAAAAAAAATCACTCTTTTGCTCAAGAAAATAACCAGGAAAGAAATCAGAAAAACTCTTTTTTCAGATCTCCCAATGTCTAAATATATCAATATAAAAACATGGTAATTTTATGAGTGAAACAAGTTATACATAATGCATTTTTTTGTTCTTAAACTAACTGCATGACTTTATATCTGTAAAGGGCACTAAAAATAAGCTTTGCATGTATTTCAGTTCCTTGCCCCTGAGTTTTGTTTGAAGAAAAAAAAAATTCATTTTGTTCTATGGCTTAACATTTCTGAAAAATATGTGTATAGAGTTGTTCCTTTGTTCTTGCTGCCTGGTCGCTTGTGTTCTATTCCTGTAAAGTTTAGGGCTGTGTAATAAACTGTTCTTTTAGCCTCACCGATATGTGAGGATTAACCCTCTCTAATGCTGCCAGGTTGCGTGAGAGCGAAGCGTTACTGACGGGTATTCTGTCAGTGGCTTTAACCAAGGTGGGCTGCTTCATTTCTTCCCCGCTTTAGTTGCTATGGGGGCCTGCCAGGTGCACTGGAATACAGCAAGTTTATCCAAAGGACTAAAGAACCATCCAGCTGGAGGGTAATTTGTCTTCGTGACATCCCCAGGAGGCACTCAGGCAGAAAGACTGTACCAGTGTGGAGCGTTGGCAGGAGGACCAGCTTGGAGTCTGGACACAGTGGTTGGGGGCCGGGAGTCTTGCGCTTTGTCGCCGCTGTGAGGCCCCCACGCTTACTGAAAGACGAAGATATTGGACAAGCTCTCTACGGACCTCACAGGCTTTAGCATTCTGTATATTTTGACCCTACAGCATAATCTAAGAAGGTCAGAGCACTGGCGTGAAACGGACGGTTGCGCTTTCTTGATTCTGAGTGCTGTGCAGTCTTGGGGACCAGCAGGTACTTTGCAGGGCAGTCTTGGTTTATCATGGGAAGGCGTGAAACTAAACCTGAGAGAAAACAGAGGTGAGAGGAGCAAATATATTCTCCTCATGCCAAAATGACTCTGTTCCATAGCGGTAAGAATTTCAACACCTGCTTTAGGCTGTGTCACCTTCCTGGCTCTCTGGGAGGAGAGTTGGCGCAGGTTCCTCAATTTCTAGTAGTGGTTTGTTGGCGTGTTCCCTTCCACAGTCTTCCCTTGACGCCTGGCTTTGCATATAAATAGCCAGCTTGATACTGGCTTTGAGCTGTTCCTGACCAACACAACAAGACCTCAGCCACTCTTCCCTGCTGTAGTGATGGAGATGGGATGAAGATCTGGGTGGCATTTCTATCCTAGTGGCACAAGAGTCCACAGGGCTCCTTTGCCTTTCCAGAAGTGATTCCAAGGGCAGAGCTGCCAAGAGGCCACCAGGGTGTCTGGGCTCATTTTATCTCTGAGACAAACCTCTGAATTTAAATTCTTAATACTGAATCAAAACTTAATCCGAGTTCTGGAACTAACCTGCTTCTATAAAAACTTGGGTGGATTGTTGTCGACACACATGCTTTTTCAAAATGATTGACTTCCACCCAACCCTATTTCCTTTCTTCCTGCCCACATTCTAACACCACAAGGGTGGTTCTATTTATTGTCGATAAGATATGGCTCAGATTTCTTTTTTTTTTTTTTTTGTGGTGCCAGGGATCGAACTCAGGGCCTTGTGCTTGCAAGGCAAGCACTCTAATCACTGAGCTAAATCCCCAGCCCCTGGTTCAGATTTCTTAGATCTGAAAATGAAAGTAAATGCCTTCGTTTGTATATGGAGTGGCAGGGGTTTGTATGCATTTAGAAATTAATTCTGAAAAACTGGAAATAACCTAGACTTTTGTTAATGGGGCATTTAAAAATGTATGGTAATTAATAAATGAAATACAAGATAGACTTTGAAATGATCATATAGTTGTATATTCATTGATGAAAGAAAGTAACATGATCCCATTTTTTGCATAAATAAAAAGTCTGAGTATATTACAAACATTCCTACATGTCTCTAGGATCTAGCATTTATAGTTGGGGAACAAGAACAAGAATTTCTTGTGTCCAAATGACCTAGACCCAGAGCCTTACTGTTTTTACTACATTGTCTAGATGGTGTCACCTAATTTCCAATCCTCTGTAGTTGCCTGTGTATAAAAAATTGTGAATGTTAGCTAAGAGTGAGAATTACAGATGATTTTGTTTTCTACTCATCAGATTGATTTTTTCCCCCCTCTACATTTGCCCCTGTAATAAAACAGTAAAAATAAGAAAAAAGAGATTCAGAAGAACATTCTTTGCTTGGAATTGTTTGGTTGAAATTAGTTGAACATCATTTCGAGTTCAGACTTCTAAGTACTTCCTACTTTCATTCCCCTTTTGCTTCTAAGTGCTTTACACTCAGTTATATTATGTGACTGTGTCCCTATCCAATTAATAGAGATGTCCTGGCATGTGGCAGGCTGGGCAGAACCTTTGAAAGAAAAGTCATTCCTTTTCCATTCAGGTGGCTAATACTGACCTCTTGGCACTTTGGCCCAAACATCTTCTGGAAAGCTAGAGACGAAAACCATAAGTAGTCAGAGGAGGAATAACTAACTGATTGATATGCGGAGGTTTAACTGCTGCTGTGGAAAGCAGACCTGCTGTTCTCAATTCTTCACAGCATTCTAAGAGAATTACTCACCAACATTCTTGCTATGGCCTCATCTTGGGTGGAATTTCCTGTCTACCACTTACTCTGGGTTTAGCCAAAGAGAATACTAGTGGAAGTGACATGGCGGAGGCTTGAAAAGATGCATTAAAACTTGATCTTTTCTGCCTCAGTGATCCATCATGAAAATAATTTCCCCACAGCGACTGGTATCTGTTCAGCCTAGAAAGAACACAATGCCTGCAGCCCACCCTGCAGCCCGGGGCCACGTACAGGCTGGAGCCGAGTGGAGACGCCTGGATCAGCTGTACAGTCAATCGTAGAGACTCACAAGGGTTTAAAGCCTCTGAATTTTGAGGAAGTTTATTAAGCAGGTTACTGAGGACAGATACACTGGGCTAAGTCTGTTAAGCAGCCCTCCCTGGGTCATTGATGGATAGAAAGGGATTTTTGGTCACTCGTGCATATGGGTATGAAAAAATAATAGCAGTTATGTATATGGGTACAAAAACATCAGACATATTATGATAGTAATCTGGGAAGGGAAAGAATATGGTCAACCTACTTCCCATCCTTGGTAGTCAACTGCCACTAATTTTTGATCCAGGACAAATAGAACTTTTCCTACCTGCTTATACATGCATTTTAGCATCATTTGAATTCCTCAAAATAAGGATTCCATGGCTGACATCGTGTCCGTGCATCTGCAGCAGTTCTGCATAATGTCGCCGCCCGACCACGAACTCACGAGTGGCTTACAGCTAGCTCCAGCACTGACTCTGCATTTTCTGTCAGTCCTACTGTTTTTCGTAGGCTCTCTCCATCCTACCATGTTAGTGTTGCTATTAGTGTGAAGTCTAGCAGGCTGCTGCACGCATCAGGGGTCCTGATGGAGAACAGTAGTGGGACACTCAGAGATGGTGGCAGGGATGTTGAATGCTTTTCATTTTTTGTTCCTTTGCAATCTGAGGAGCGTCCTTGAAGCAAGGATTGTGCTGAGATTCCCCTGCGCAAGCTTTATCCAGATCCGCCTCCTTCAATACCTGGCAAGGAGCATAGAACTCCTTTCTTGGATGCTTGCCTTGTGTGCAGCCATTAGGTGGCTGCAGGGCAGTCCCAGGGGACACTCTTGAGACACATGTTCTCAGGGACATTAGTACCTAGTGATGGTGTGACACCTTTCCCATGGCAATGGGGAAATGAGGCCTTGACACAAAGCACATCTAGAAAACAGCCGGGCTGGGGCCGCAAGTCCCAGCGCCCCATCCTCCACTGCCTTTCGGTGGTACCTCTTGCTTTCCACCCTTCTTATCTTTTATTTTCTTTGTTTGCAGTGTTGGGGCTTGAACCCAGGGCCTTGGGCATGTCAGGGAAGTGCTCGGTCTCTCTCCTATCTTTTCTGTGCAGGGTACTCACCGAAAGTGAATTTACTCATGAGCTAATTATTTAAATCAGTGAACTTTTAAAAACCATGAAAGTCATATATTGCAAGTATAGGTAGTTTGGAAAATACAGAAAAGTACCTGTGATCCCACATCCAAATCTAATCATGGCTGGTGTGTTTCTCTATTCCCTAACCTCACGAAGGATTTGATATCTGGAGTACAAGACATTTCACCTAAGAATTCGTAAAACTACTTTTATGTGTCATTTAATATTATTTGAAACAACTCGGATTACTGAAAAATAATCACTCATGAACTTTTTAACATTTTCACTAATGATGGCTATTTATTTCTCCTTCAGTTTTTGCTATCATAAATAATGCTGTCATGAAAGGGAATAGTTTTTTTGTTTGTTTGTTTGTTTGTTTTTTTTTGTTGTGCCGGGAATCAAACTCAGGCCCTTGTGCTTGCAAGGCAAGCACTCTAATCACTGAGCTAAATCCCCAGCCCCTGAAGGGGAATAATTTTTTAAGAATTCCCATATATTGTAGAGATAAGCGTATCACATATTGCCGTTAATATATAAGAGATGTACAATTCTTGATCAGTACCATGAAGAGCATTAAGTGCTTTTTATCTATACAATTATTTCCACTTTGGAAAAATTTATATATGACAAAAAAATCCATGCTTAGGGGAGCTCTCTACCCAGATTCAGTATTTATTATTGCATGATAAGATTAAGTGATTTTTTTCTCCTCTCCTCTGTATTTGTAATATTACTTTAAATATGTTGCTCTTATAACTGGGCAAAGAGTTGTTGTTCTTTATATCCACATATCAGAGATGAAGTCACTTCCAGGAAGTGAAAGTATGGCTGGTCTGTGTGGGGTCCATTTCCTTCCTGGCAGGAAGCAACCAAAGCGTGGTAAATGTCGTATCTCTGTTCTCTAACTCCCTCGAGTGAGATGTCACCTTACTCTTTTGTTCAGTTTAACACAATCTGACCTCTAGCTTGGTTTCCTACTTCAATTTTCTGTCAGCTATTTCGATGTCTGGTCCAGAATGAGGGAAAGCCCATATAGTGAGTCTAGCCCCTCAGTTTTTCTCTTGATTTCATTTTTGTCTCAAATCTCAGGTAATGTGACTTTTCCAGTTATCTATACACACATGTGTGCATACACACATACCATACAATACACATATTTAAGATGTGCAACTCAGTGGCTTTTAGTATATTTACAGAGCTGCGCACTATCATAACAAACATTTTGGGAACATTTTCATTCTTCAGAAAGAAACACTGTATCTGTTAGCAGTCATGCCCTATCTCTCCCATCCTACCCCGCTCACCCTTCCAAGAAAACCCACTAATCTCCTTTTATTCTCTAAAGATTTACTTACTCTGGACTTCATATAAGTCAAAACAGAATACATGGCCTGGTTTCTCTGACTTAGTATAATGTTTTCAAAATTCATCCTTGTTGTAGACTGTGTCAGTATTTAATCCTTTTTTAGAATCAAATAATTTTCTAATATTGTATAGACTTACCATGTCATCTATTCATCATTGGATGGACTTTTGGATTGCTTCTGTTCTTCAGCGAGTATGATTAATTCTGATTCATGTAACTGTAGATTTGGTCTTTGAAGAATAGCTGGATTGTTTTTCAAAGTGGCTGCACCATTTTACATTCCATTGGTAATGTGTAAAGATTTTGATTTCTCCACATTTGCCAACCCTTGTTATTATTTTTCTTATTATAGTCATCCATAGGGTGGAAAATCTTATTGTGGTTTTGATTTACATTTTTTTTTTTTTTTTGGTGGTGCCGGGGATCAAACTCAGGCCCTTGTGCTTGCAAGGCAAGCACTCTAATCACTGAGCTAAATCCCCAGCCCTTGATTTACATTTTTGCGATGGCTAATGATGATGAACATTTTTTGATGTGCTTATTGACGACTTTTATATCGTTTTTGGAGAAGTTTATTCACAGTCTTTGTTTTAATTGGGTTATTTGTCTTTTTATTATTGAGTTATAAGAGTTCTTTGTACAGTGGTACCTCAGTTCACGAATCCTTTAGTTTGAAAACAATTTGGTTTGCAAACAGAAACATTTGGCAAAATTTTGTTGTTTGCAAACTGTGCATTGGGTGACAAACATGACCACGGCCATCTTTCCCACACAAACACAAATTGTGACCATCTTTTCCAAAACCATAGAACAAATTACGTTTGTGAACTGACGTATCACTGTATACTCCAAATTTAAGTCTCTTACGATATATGTTTTGCAGTATTCTCTCCCATACTGTGAGTTGCCTTTCTATGTTTTTGATGGTATCCATTGACACACAAACGTTTTAAATTTTTTTAAATTTTATTTTATTTTAATGGTACATTTTAGATGTACATAGTGATAACATCCATCACAGGGGATTTGTACCTATATGTGATGTATCTTGTTGTGTCTTTCAAAAGTTTTTAATTTTGACAATCTAATTTATCTATTTTTTTTCCTTTTGTCAGTTACTCTTTAGTTGTCATTTTAAGGAATGCTTTGTCTAACCCAAGAGTCAGAAAGATTTACTCCTATATTTTCTTCTAGAAGAGTTACAGCTTTTGTTCCTACATTTAGATTTCTGAACTAATTTGAGCTAGTTTTTGGGCGTATGATGTGAGGATGGGGTTGGTATTAGAGTAAATTATGTTCCTCCAAAATTAATATGTCGAAGCCCTAAGAACTCCCAGTGTGGCTATACCTGAAGACAGGGTCATTAGGAACTAATTAAGGCTCAACGGTTTCATAATGGTGGAATGCTAATCAGACAGAGCTCCAGTGATGGCGAACCTTTTAGAGTCTTCACTGATACAAACTGCCTGCTGTGGCATGCATGCCATAGGTTCGCCACGCCTGGACCAGGCCTTCTAAGAAGAGGAAGAGAGATCTTTTTTTTCTTTAGGGGACTGTCTACAAGTCAGGAAGAGAGCCCTCCCAGAACCAACCTTGTTGGCATTCTGATCAGAATTCGCAGAAAAGAAATGTCTGTTGTTTAAGTCCCTCCCCACCCCACCCCTAGGTGTTTTATTACAACAGCACACAGGGTCTTTCTCCTCCTTCTGCATGTTGCTGTCTGTTTGTCCCAGCAGCATCTGGTGAAAGGACTGTTCTTTCCCATTGAATTTTCTTGGCTCTGGTTACTGTTAAAGTAGCTCAGAACTAGGGACTGGGGATTTAGCTCAGTGGTCAGAGTGTCTGCCTCGCAAGCACAAGGCCCTGAGTTTGATCCCCAGCACCAAAAAAAAAAAAAAAAAAAAAAAGCTCAGAATGAGAATAGAATCTGCCCAAATCATCCGTGAGCAGAGGGGTGACAGAGAAATAAATAAACCCCACTCCCTTCCCCAATGTGTAAGCAGATCAGAACGCTCTAGAGTTTTGATCTGAGGCTTTGTCCACAGTTCCACAGTAAGCATGAACTTCTAAATCTCCCAATCTTTGCCAGCTCTTGATAGCACCCCAGTAACCTTGCGTCTCTTCCTGTGGGCAGGATAATCAACCGATGCCAGGCACACAGCACTTCAGCACTTTGGAAAGGGAGTTGGTGTGCTCTGGAGCTCCCCTGGCACTCCTGTGAGGAGGGAAGAGTGAAGGAGATTGAAAGACTGCATGTGTGTAGTTAGTATCAGTTTTAGTTATAAACCTGTGGTTTTGTGTAGAAATCTAAATCCCAACCAAAGAAGGAAAGGTTTGTCTATCTAGTTCTTTCCCCCACAGCCCGTGGCCAAGTTTAGTTTCTGCTCCAAACCAACACTGAAAGGCGGGGCGGGGGGAGGGAGAAAAAGAAAAAAAGCAGTAACAACAAAAACCTCTTTTGCTCCCTGGAGCACACAATGGATTCATTGATCTGAGAACAAGTCAGTTCAATTGCTTGCTTTACCTTGCTGCTGGGGAAGAAAAAAAAGGAAGCCTCCTGTGAAAACATGACTTGTGGGAAAAGGTGTGATACTCTAAAAAGCTTTTCTTTGTTTCTGTGGTCACTCTACCTCACAGGGTTTGATTTGTGTAGTGAGCAGGATGCAGAGCTGAAAGTGAGGTCTGACTAAGTTACTGTCGGGGCCTGTGGTTTGGAAGAGCCAGAAGTTTTATCCAGGTACCCACAGGAAAAACGGGCACAGTGATTCCTCCTCATGCGTTCCTAAGGTCACTGCCCTGAACCCCCCGGAGACACGGAAGTAGGCAGCTTCCCTCTGTCTCCTTTGCTATACTCCAGGAGCCAGCAGAGGGCAGGGGACCAGAAGCAGCAAGGCTGACATTTCTGCGCATGCCCAGCTAGCAATGTGGCCAAATAGCTCCAGTTAGAGCGGTCGCCTGAACAGGGATCTTCTCTTGACATGTTCAAAGCCAAGATAAAATTTACCCAGACCTTTCCCGGCAGTGTATGAATGTCACAGAATTTCAGATTTTTCAGATGCTACTATGTGTTGGCATCTTTGAGGAAGAAAGCAGGGAGGCTGACAGAGTTGCCCTGATGGAATCTGATTCCTCTTTATGGTTGAGAAATCCCGGCTAATGCTGCACTTGCTCAGCTACTTTGCACGGTTACCAGTGCATTTCTGGAATCTGCTGTTGCATCAGGTCACAAAGCTCTGCTATGAAAATCCCGCTTGGTCGGATTTAGCAAACCCCTTGTGCGTGTGTGCGTGTGTGCGTACGTGTGTGTGTGTGTGCGTGCGTGCGTGTATGCCTCCTCTCCTCCTCTTTTATTAATCGTATATAACTACATGTGAAATTCGACTCTTTCTACTGTTTTAGGAGATGGAAAGAGACCTTAAAGTCAGAGAATATTGTAATCCATGCAATAGTCGCGCGGGTTAAGGTACTGGATTGGAGGTTCCCACAGCAAGCTGTACGTCCCTCCCAGCCAAGGGTCGTCTTTGCAAACCTGCCCTCAGCAGGTACCGCCACCAGGGCCTGATAGTCCCCGCCACAAAAGACTTTTTGCTTTCATCCCCTGGGGTCCTGCAGCCAGACAGGGAGGCAGATGACCGTGCAGTCCTTGAATCCAGTCAGGTTCTGAAGAAGTGTCCTGTGGAAAGAGGAGAGACACTCTCACTTAGATGAGGTTTGGCTTTTTTGTTATTACCGTAGCTTGGGTGTTTGAGGTACCGAAATGTGACTGAAGGCGACCCTCGTGCCTAGGAATGACCAGAGAGCCGGCATATCTGTCTGAAATCTCAACTAGAGGCAGAGAAATAATTGGCTTCAAAGAGTAGCTTTGAGGGGACAGTAGAAGAAAGAAATGAAAGTTACATTATGTTAGTGGCATATTGAATCTGTTTCATTTATTAAAATATAGATCTGTTTCATTCAAATATAAAAGAGAATTTAGGAACCTCACCCAAATTGTTCTCAAGATAACTGTAGTAGGAAGTTATGAGATGTTCCCCAAGGTAAAGCAAGAGTGTGAAGCTGATCTATTTAGGGAATTCAGTTCAGGAGATGTGCAATCAATAAACCTGAGGGCTGAGGGTTTAGCTCAGTGGTCAGAGTACTTACCTTGCAAGCACAGTACCAAACCAGACCAAAAAAAAAATAAATAAAAAATGAACACAAGCTGTGTAAAGATTTACTGAGCATCTACTATGTGCCAGAAACATACATCATATCATTATTTACAACCACCCTAGAGGCTCCATGTCAAGGCCCCACTTTGCAGTTGTAGAGTAGGATTCCAGCTCCAGTATCTTTCTTCTGTACCTTTTTTTCCCATTCCGGGAGTGGCTACAATTCTTAAAGAACAAACAGAAGATGCATTTTACTAATTTTATGGACTACTTTGTACTGGTCAGGACTAGGGACCTTGGAACCAAACGGCCTGAGCCTCACCACTGTGACTTTGAATGAGTTCAAAGTCTGTGTCCTATGAAGGGAAGCAATAATGGTAACGATTTTATGGGTTTGTTGGGAGATCAATAGCACGAAGAGATAATATATGAAATTTTAATGTGCTTAAGATTGGGGTCTGTGTTTTAAAAATGTTGACTGTTGAGAATAAAAAATTGACTGGTACTAGTGATATGATTTGAGTGTCTCTATCCCGGAGGCTGGGAGGACGATGCTGCTGCTGCATCCACAGGAAGGCCCCCTGCCACTTTAGCCACCCTGCTCTTCTCCTGCTCCGCCCCTTTGCTCGTCCCTCCCCCTCCCCGCTCTCTGTGCCGGCAGCCTGTCAGTCTTTAGGCTCTTTCCAGCTTGTGTTACTGAGGAGATTGGGCCTCTATCTGCAATGCTCAGTCTCAGCTCTTGTTGCTTCTCTCCCTTTTCATGTTATTTGCTTTTCTTAACAAAGGAAACTTGTGACTTCGGTTCAGATTTCCTTCAGCAAAAATTTCCCCAAAGATAAAGTCCTTCTTAGGAGGCTACTTGGAACAGGAATCTGGGAGCTTCCTTCTCCCTTTTTTTTTTTTTTTGGCAGCGTTTCCTGTTTGGCTTTAAGGTTGAACTGGCCTGTCCTGTCCTGTCCTCCATCATGCTGGGAGGAACAGACCCTCCAGGGGGCCTCCCCGCAACTTTTGTTCGAGATGCCTCACTGAGAACTCTGATGTGCCAAGTCAGAGATGGAGACGCTGCATTTACTCCCACCCTGCACTCCCCAGTCTTGCATTTTTCAGTTTATAATCACCAGACTTAGTCTTGGTTCCAACACCATGCTAGAAATCACAAGCAAAGAACTAGCCTCCTCCCTGGTTCTCATCTAGCATCTTTGTATTCCCTGCTCCATGGTAGACGAAGTCTATATTAAGGGTGCTAAATGTGAGGGTGAGCTTCAAGGAGGCTGGCTTCAGCGTGGGCCAAGAGCTCCTTGTTAGGCAGCCAAACCACAGGCGACAATGTTTGAAGCTGTACCAAGTGTCTGGTCATAGCAGAGATGGTAAGATAAAAAACCTGCCTTAGAAAGTGGGAATTGGCAGAAGATACAGTTTATTCCATGCTGAGCAGCACTTAGAGGAGAGGAGGCTGGTCTGAAAGAAGAAATGTGAGGGAGTGAGAGGCCAGCTACTGAGAAGCCCGACCGAGGCAGGGAGGGTGGCGACAGCTACCGAGACCTGCCAAGCGTGATGCACAGCTGGATTTGCACTGTGCCAAGAGGCCTCTTAACCTGGAACAAGGAAACTGGGCCTAGAGAACACGCAAGAGGAGACTTGCTTGAGGGAGGCCCATGCCAGGCAGCGATGCATTGTAGATGAGAAATGCAAGCTTGAGCTTGGGTAACATTGAGTTTGAGTCTCAGCTCAACAACTCATCTGCTGTTGTCTCAGGCAAATCACATAATCTTTCTGTGCCTTGGTTTCCTCATTTTTGAAATAGGCTACTAAATAAGGGTCTGGCTCTGGGGTGTAAGAATTGATTGGGAGAATGCATCTCATTGCCTAGCAGAAGGTCCGATACAGGTTGAGTACTCAGTCAGTAAATGTTGACTGTTGGCTGCTGTCAAGTAGTAACGCCTGGAATGAACTAGTCTAGAAGAGGGTAGATGTGCCAATTCAGGTAATTACCAACTTGATCGACTTGAGAATTAGTAAAGCACACTTCTGGGTAAGTCTGGGTGGGTGGGTCATGGAGGTATTACTTTGGGGTCTATATTTGGTCCCTGACCTCTTTCTTTCTGGTACCACCCACCAGCTCTGCTTCCTGATTGCCAGGAAGTGAGCAGCTTTGTTCCACTCTGCCCTTGTGCTGTGGCGTTCCTGCTTTGGAACCAGCCAGCCATGGACTGAATGCCCTGAAATCGTGAATCAAATTAAACCTCGCCTCCTTTTAAGTGGGTGTTGAGGGTTATGTCCCAACAACAGGAAAGCTAGTACAGTAGAGCTGCACTGAACAAAGAGAACTTCGTATCAAGCTGTATTCAGCAGCTAAAGCATGATTTCCTTCTTCATGTGACAGCTGGTCTCCTGGAATGCCTTACTGGGTGAAGGGTAGAGGTCGACTCTAAACAGCAGGCTTACTGGTGTGACAACGAACCTGGGGTGTGGGGAGCTGAGATGGGCTCCTGTTTAGAATCTTGAGTAAAGACCTTTAATGCCTTGGGTCCTCTGTGGATAAGTGAAAACCACCTCTTTCTGGATGATTCCCTGCCCTGGTGATTTTTTACATGTGGCGTGAGGAATGTGGAGTTGCAACATAGCACAGAGGTTAAGGGTGCCTGCTTTAAGTAGCAGCTCTGTCTTTGACATCTGTCAGAATCACCTCAGGGGGTTGCTAGAATACTGCTCACTGGGCCTGACCCCCAGAGTTCCTCAGCCAGGAGATCTCTGATGAGCGCCAGCATACGCTGATGCTACTGGTCCAGGGACCACACTTTGAGAACCAGAGCTATAGCAGCAGCCTGGTTTTACATTTCCGTCTTTAACTTACTTTGTAACCTTAGGCTGGTGATACAGCTCCTCTCATCTTCAGTTTTTCCATCTGTAAATAGGACCCCAATACGTATATCCTGGACCCGTTTTGAAGGTCACGTTAAAAAAACATACGAAAAGTGCCTAGCACTCAAAAAAGTAACCACAGGTGAGTAGATGTTAGGGCCTTAGCAAGAGTGGGAGATGAGAGGGTGTAGGAGACTGAGGAAAAAGGGTCTGAGAAGTAGAAGTGGTGCGGAGCTGTTGTTTTCCCTTCTGCATCCTCTCTGCTTGCATCACCAGTCATGTACGTGCGAGGGATGGCGGTTGGCGGGGCACAGAGGCACCCAAGGCAGATTGGAGAACCAGCTATGAAGGAGGATGGCTTGGTTATTTTTAGCACAATAGATATTTCTGGCTTGTTTTTCAGCTTAGTAACTCGAGGCAAAAATCACAACTCAGAAGTATTTTGAAGGCAGAGCAGAAACCTCTACTGAGCTACGGAGCCCCCACCGCCAGCTCCTGGAAGAATTCTGGTCATCCAGATCCGTGGCACTCAGGCAGTTATCTCCACCCTGAATATTCCACTCCATCCATCTGTGGAACTTTTAAAGTTTCTTTGCTTCTGTGAAACTAGTAGCCCCTCACATGCTGCTTTAATTTTGAATTCATTTGTTCTTAATTCTTTTCTGACTGTGAGCTTTGCAAAAGTGTGACCTAGAACTTACCTTTATGTGCCTTTCATGACTCTAGTGAAGGAATAGCTCAACAAACATTTGGTAAAATATAGGGAGTGGAGCAGAAACAAGGGGGAAGAGAAGGAGGAAGGAAAAGGAAGGAAGGGAGGGAGGGAAGTAGGGAGTGACAAAAGAGAGATGGAAGGAAAGTAGAATGAGAGGGAGAGAGGTGAACACTCTTCTTCACCATTGCTTTGGTTGGGACTTTAATTTCTCACACTTGGAAAGGCTGACTAAAGAGAGAGCATTCTTTCCTCTGGAGAGATTATTTTCAGAAGGAATAAGATCAAGAATGGCCCGTGAAATCCTGAGGCGTGTGGTAAAGCAACTCGTCACCACGTTCTGGCATGGCAGAATGAAGAAGCAGCAGATTGGGAGTTGGAGAGAAATGGGGTGTGCCTTCCTGCTCTATAACCTATGACCTGTGTGATCATACCCCCATTCCGCTGCCTGCTCCTAGAAGGAAGTGGTCTCTGTCGCCTCTGATCCTAGAAAGCAGTCTACATCTACTAAAATGGAGTAATAAAGGGTTTGGATGCTCCTGTGTGGGAAGAATATTCAGCGACCACTCTGAGTATCTCTTCCTTTTTGCCCATCAGTAAGATCTGGGGTTTGGATGAGACTTCCAAGTGCTCCAATCCAAGTTCCAAGGCTCGGCTCCTGTTGTTTTAGGTGGCATCTCATGAAGTCCACAAGGAACAGATACCCTGATGGTGCAAATTCACTGCGAATTCAGCTCCATGGTCTCCCTGGCTTGCCTGGCTCTGTGGATTTGGTCCAGGTGGCTTCTTTGCAATTTTATCCCCACCTGTGAGCACCATGCTGGTCACGCCCCTTTCCATTTCTAGCCTTCATCTCCCAATCCAAGGCTCACTCCTGTTTTCCATTCTCAGCTGTGGCACTAGAGATAGCTGGAGTCCTCTCATAGTAGCCAGGTAAACCTTTCTTCTTGCTGCTTTTTCCTATTAGCACCTTTGAACCTGTTTAGCTTCCTACTCTAAGGGAATAATGTCTCTGTGGTTAGGTGATGGGTATTACTCTCTTACTCTATGGGTACCACTTGTACTTGCATTCTAAAATATAAGTTTCTAGAGAGTAGGGTCTATGCTTTGTTTTTTATATCTTACACACTTAGCACCCTGAATTTACTAGCCATTCACTGAGTACTTCATAAATGTTCACATCTTCAGTTGGGATTTTCATCTTCTAAATTTGGACTGAAAGAGTACTTAACAACTTCCAACTTCTGTTAGCTTCTCTCTTTTTCTCTGTGACTGTTTTCTTTTGTTCAAGGCTGTATTTCATTTCCTCCTTTTCCAAGAATAAATTAATACAGCCGGCTCTCTGTATCTGTGGAATCCACAGCCATGGATTTGGCCGACTGTGGAGTGAAAGTATTTGGAAAAAAAAAAATTTAGAAAGTTCCAAAAAACAGAACTTGAATTTGTACTCTGCTGAATTGATGGGAACATAGTGAGGCATAGTCACACCTGTGGCGGCCTTCTGCCACTTCACAGCTGGGCAGTTTCTCTCCAGCACTCCTCATTTGAGCAGTGTGTGCCTGTGTCTCCTTTGTGTGCCATGCCTTCAGGTCTCTGATGGTGGCATCTGTACTGAAAAGGCACAGACATTTTTTTTATTGTTCCCTAACAGCACAGTGTAACTTGTTACATAACATTTCCATTGAATTAGGTATCATAAGGAATTTAGAGATGGTTTAAAGGATAGAAAAGGACATACATAATGTGTAAATATTATACCATTTTATGTAAGAGATTTGAACACCCCTGGATGTTGGCATCCTCAGGAGTCCAATTCCCTTTGGATGCTGAGAGATGACTATGTATTGAACACATAGGTAGGGGTATAATAGGGAACTAGAATTTAGTTTTATGTTATATTCTTATCTTTTATAATTATAATATTGAATTAGTTTAAGAATCTACCTGTAGTGGGGAATTCCTCTCCCCACATTCTGCTTCAATACAAAAGGAAGAAAGTTCCACTAATAATATCTTTGTAAGGAATGTCTCAGTTTGCTTGGGCTACCATAACAAAACACCACGGGGTGCTTTAAATGTTACAAATTAATTTTCTCAGTCTGGAGGCTGGAAGACCCAGATCAAGGTGCAGCTGAGTTGGTTCCTGGTGAGGGCTCTCTGTTTGCAGATGGCTGCTGCCTTGCCAGGTCCTCACATGGCCTTTCTTTCACGGCAGATGGGGAGAGAGAGAGCGCTCTCATGCCCTGGTGTCTCTTCCTCTTCACACGAGGACACCAGACCTAGCAGCTCAAGGGCTCAGCATTATGGACTCATTTAACTTTTATCTTTGTAAAGGCCCTTTCTTCAAACACCAACTAGATGTTGGGATGTTAGCATATGAATTTTAGGGGAAATTGTTCGGTTCTAACACCTTGGTCACTATTTTCTCCAAGAGGAGGAGGAGTTCATTGGTTCAGTGGGGACCTGACACACCCACTGGGCCGTGTTTTTAGGGGCTGGGACATGAGGTAAAGGTAGGAGATCCTTGTGCCCCACGCCCTGGCCCTGGCCTTCTCCGTTGTACTTCTGGGCACGCCTGATGAGCTAATGCAGGCTGCTGTAGCTAACCCTCTGCTCAGTGTCTTCAGCTTTTCAGCCTGTTGTCTGGCAGGAAAATCAAGTCAGCCCTGCACTGCAGACTCTGTCTGCAACTCCGAGAAGGGGCAAGATGTCCTCCATTTTGGTCCAAGCCGTGCTGTCTAGTCAGACTTTATGAGAAAGCGCTGTTCTTGCAGCTTGAGCGCTTCAACTTCTGTATTTTAATTTGCACATCCCACCCCAGCCCTAACCTTTTCCTTTCCTTTACCTTACTCCTTTTCTTTTCTCTATACATTTTTCATCTTCTAACATTTCTCCAGTTCATCTCTAAGAATCGGTTAGCACACTTTAAATGGCTTTCTGAAAAAAGATACATGAACAGAAGGTTAATGTTATTAAGAAAGGCGGGGGCTTATTTAACTTAGAAAAAAAGGTTTTTAGGAGAAGTGGAGGAGTGTGTATGAATTGTTATCAAATATTTACAGTTGTTATCAAATATTGTTTTGGAGCAGGGGCATTATGGGCTCTGGCATTTTAGCTCATGAGGCTATGTAGGGAAATGGTGATGATTATGGTGACTGTTTACTGAATCCTTCAGTGTATCTGGCGGAATGCTCAATGCTTATATGCATTTTCTCTTTTAATGATTCTTGTGTTATAGTTAACATGATTCATCCCATTTTACAGTCAAAGAAACTGAGGCCCAGTCTGTGCCACATTGTGGAGTCTCACTTTATTACCTATCGAACCAAACTATTGTGAAACAAAACAGAGCAAAGCCAAAAACAAACAAAAAACTGCAGAAAACCAAAGCAAAAAATCTCTAAATATAAAACAAAACAAAAACAAAACAAAACAAAAAAACCCCACAAACAACCCCCCCACCGAACAAAAAAAACCCAAAACCAAAAAGCAAGGTTAAATGATGAGTCCAAGAGTCCAACTCAGATCTGCCTGATTCCGGGGTCCATGTGCACGTTGCTAGGCTTAAGAAAAGAACATTCTAACAATTAGAGTTGGCCAGGGATGGAATGGCAGTGATTACCATGTGGTCCCTTCTCTGTGCTGAGCCTGATCCAACAGAGGCTGGGTGACCATCTGTTAGGACTGCTGCAGAAGGGAGATCGATTTAGACGACTCTGAGTCTGTTTCCAACTGTAAGATTTTGTGAAAACTTGACGGCTGTCCTGTGGGAAAGGAATTAGATTTGTTCTTTGTGGCTCTGTTCAGTAGAGTAGCATTTCGGAGACTTTTCCATCTTGAAATCCCCGATGTCAAAGGCAAGTGAATAGAGATTCTTGGGAGGTCTGGGGGAAGCTGGCAGTGACTGCCCAAAGCAAACTTTTGTGCCAAATCTGAAAAATTGTTTGAACTTTGTATTGTACACTAAAATATGCTTGTTTGTTTTAATAAAAATTATTTTAATTTAGAAAGCACAGGCATTCAATGCAATGTTTAAATTCCATCCCTCTAATAAATCTTTGTTTTAGTTTGGTTCATCAGGAAAACATATTTAATGGATTTATACTTATAGATCACCAGTATATCACGAAGAATCCCTGGGAGAGCCTTTATCCCACATCGGAAGTACGGCAGTGCTGCTAAGACCAATGAGGGGAAGTTAGAGACGCAGGTCAGCAAGAGTGAGAGCCTCTAACAGTGGATTGGGCCCTATTGAGAAGTACAAAGTGCTGCCACCTATGAACACTTTCCAGGCAGAGGTGGGTCGTGGGCCCAGGAACTTGACAGAGGATTCTGCTTTGGGGGTGCTGGTGCTAGGGCCAGTTCATAGCTGTGGCTAACCGTGCCGTCCACCACTTGAAGAACACTAGTATTTATAGAGACACTAACATCAGAGTAATAACAGCAAGCACGCTCTCTGCTATGCGCCGGGTCCTATTGCCAAAGCTTTACTATCTCATTGAGTTCTTGGAGTGGTCCATGCTATCACAGTCCCATTTTTCAGATAAGGAATCAGAGGCACAGGGAAATGAAGTAAATGGACCGATGTTTCACAGCTGCCAAGAGGAGACCTTCATTTTGGACATGAAAGTTAGAGTTTGATCCAGAACTGCGTCTCTTGATGTTCCCTGCTTTCCTTTCAGCTTCTTGCCCACCACATGACATCAATTCCTTGGTCTGGCATGTGCTCAGGACACCTGGATTCTGGCACACATTCTGCCACTAACCAAGAAACCTTGGGAGGGTTTCTTACCTTTTTTCCATTGAGTTTTTTCAGGGGGGCAGAGCTGGCAATAGCTGCCTAAAGCAAAATTTTGTGCCAAACCTGAAAAAAGAAATCATTTGAACTTCATAGTATACATTGAAATGCTTGTTTGTTTAAAGCATATTCAATACAGTGTTTAAATTATGTTCTTCTAATCTTTGTTTTAATTTGGCTCATCCGGATCCAATTAAAAGTTCATTTGATTCATAATTTCTGAATCTGCCGTGGAGGTCATCCTTTTTTAATACCTTTTACTAAAATTCAGGTAAATTCATGGCGACTCATCGAGCAGTTATAAAACAAAATACAGGCTGGAGAGTTAGCTCAGTGGTTAGAGTGCTTGCCTAGCAAATGCAAGGCCCTGAGTTTGATCCCCGGCCCCTAAATAAATAAATAAATAAATAAATAAATAAATAAATAAATAAATAAAAACAGCGAACCAACCAACCAACAGACCTCTACTGGGAAAAGCAAGAAGCCTATTGGGAAGTGTCTCCCTCTCTCTCCTTTGGGTTTACTTTGTTGGCTGTGGGATCCTGCTCCCCAGGCTGTATACAAACAGGTCTTTCCCTAGACGAGAGAATGTCTATGAGGTGGCTGAGGTAAGTCAGCATTAATGAAGTGTATTAGATAGAAAAAAGGTCTGTTAAAGGGTATTGTTCATGGCTCCCAGTACCAACATTATAATAGACTTTAACTGGACTCATCTTCCTCACTGTGTGTTTATAAGTTCCAGAAATGTGGACAGATTGTGTCCAGATGGGTGTATGCTTTCCAGTGTAAGTGGGCACATCGTGTATTGAAGTGGGACAGTGGTTTCAACTGTGAATGATGTTTGGGTTTCCTATTGCTTTGTGAGATGATAAGGAATCTTTAGTGTCTCTAAAGAAATTTCTGCTCTAATGCCCCATTTATAAAACATCAAAAACAGTGGAGCTCCTTAATATGAAGGAAACTTTTTTTCTTGTCATAGCCCGGGATGGGTGATGCAAGCGCCATGCAGTTCTTTCCAAGATTCTCTTAAACCACAATAAACTCTTGCAAGGACATCAGACCACTGGAGGACTCTTACCTGTCACCTCCATTTCATCTTCAGGAGAGACAGTCCACCACGAGAGAATCACATGCAGTCTGCTTGGTATTTCCAAGTATCCAGGAAAATTTGACTGAGGGTCCTGCATTTTATAGGTTGCAAAAGAAAGCAGCCACTTTCCTTTGGATGTCTTTGGTTGTTTTCCACTGGAAATTCTTCCACGTGGCGATACGCAGATAAATAAGACTCACTCTCTTTTTCAGGGAGCTCGCCGAATGGCTAAGAAGTGCACTCCATACATAAAACTTGATAGTGCAACGAGACAAGTCGGAGGTGGGTTCATAGAGTGGTGGAGCAGGAACCGGTCATCCTAAATGGGACAGCGGGAGGAGAAGGGCCGTCCTGAAAAGAACACAGAGGAAGTAAGGGCAGACGAACACCAAAGAGCTGCTGCCGTGGAGAGCTGGCAGGAGTTTAGTGTGTGGCAGGAGGGGAGTTTATAGTGTGAGGGGAATACTTGGGGTTGGACACACAGATGACAGCAGATTACGAGGGGATTTGTCGGCTGGGCACAGAGTGGGGACATAAGGCACTGGACAGGCGGAAGGCTGCCTGAGTGGACTGAAAAGCCACAAGGAGTCAAAATGGGGGAAATGAATAGTTAAGAAACTGATGGACGGGTTATTTAATATTAACAGCAGCTAACGTTGCTTAATACTTCCTGTGTGGCAACTAGTGTGCTTGGTGGTGCAATTACAATTAAAACTCATAGTTTTCCAAAGTGATGGGTATCTAATTATCCTTTATTTTCCACATAAAGCTGAGGCTTATCAAAGTAAGATAAATATAATAAATTTCCCTCAATTACACAGATAGAAGAGGGGTGAGGTCCAAACATTGCCTGTCGTATCCAAGGGAGAACTAACTCAGGAAATGTAAAGAAAGTAGAAGAAAGTCAATTTGCTTGTCTTGGGTTATTTCTCTGACCATTTAATTAAGCAGTAGTCATTTAAAATATTTTATTTATCTTGGCCAATCCTTCATTCCAAAATCTTCAGTAGAAAATTTTCTATTTGCCTATACCTGTTATCATTTACCTCTCTCTGCAATCATTACTACATTTGCATTGTTCATTGTGAAAATCTTTTCAGGAGGCAGTTGTATGAAAAGCATAATGCAAAATAAAAATTAGTCTCTCGGCAGGGTAAGCGGCAGGTCTTGGCAGTTTTCTCTGCGCAGGTAATTTGTTTCTCGGTGCCGGGCTCTGGAGGGATATTGGTTGAGGATGACTGGTGTGTCTGTTTTTTTACATATCCTGAACAGGACACTGATGCTTTTGGAACTTGTATATGTCCAGTTATTTCAGCATCAACTTAGATGCAAAGTAACTGAATATGACAAAAGAAAAAAAATGCTTCACCCACCCTGAGTTGGGTACAGATATATATATGACTTATAAAAATAGCGGGATATAGTTAGGCTCTTCAGTGTGTGAGCGGGGTGGGAGAGAAGGTTGTGGTTACCATATGGCTGCACAATAAAGATGCCCTTTCACACGAGGAGCTCTGAGAACAGTGTGCCATTGCTCCTGCATGAGCTCCAGTCTTTCCCTAATAGGATCCAAACATTCATTTGCTGACCCTTACAGCAGACTCCCACAAAGGTGTGTTCCCGGGATAGAAGGGGTGGGGTAGAAAGCTTTTCTCAGCCCTTACTTGGCTCCTCTACCCTGCAAGGATTTTTGTGCAGTGAGCAGGAGCCAGGGGTCACCCAAGGCGGGGGGGTGGTGGTTCTGGAAAGGGGCTCTTGACAATTTCTTCTTCCCTTACTTGATAGTGTTTAGAAGGGAAGGAAACGCTCAGGGTAATGTTGCCGCGTCTCCTTCAGACTTCTAGACTGGGCATCTTTGTGCGTGCAAGGCGCTTCCGACGATGGTGTAGCAGTAGGGCAGCTGAGCCCTCCTGACGTTCGTGGGGGTGTGAGACTCGTGTCATAGCATTCAGGCTAGACAGGCTGAGGCAGGTGCTCTCCAGCTGTGGGCAGCGTGGAAACCACTCCTGGGGACTGAGGCACGAGGGCTGTCTTGGCCGCTCACGAGGCCACGTAGGGATCCTGCAGAGGAAACATTCCTTTCTGTAACACCCACATTCTTGCTATTGGGATTGAGGGTACAAAAGCCTAATAGAACAAAAAAAAAATCTTGGGAGACTCCTTATAGATAGTGTAGACAACCCATGTAGAGAGTTTCCTTGCAAAAAAAAAATAAAAGCATGAATGAAGACAATAAAAGGGCAGCAGGTGTCTGGCAAAGTCAGTGCAATTTTTATTTAAAATAGGAGAAATATATGGCCACTGGAACATATGATTGAGAGTTGCCTGGATTATGATGATTGCATTATGTGACGGAGTAAAAAGCAAGCATAGAATAGACCATGATAATATTACAGAATCATCGATCTAATAATTTTAAATAAGACTCATTACTTTTTACGCGAGTGTATATACTGAATATTTTCTAAAGGTCTCCATAGGACTGACACCATTGATAGTGAGTGGCTGCCTTCTGGAGTGGAGGGGAGTGAGTGGGCCCAAGAAGGAGCCCTCACATACCATGTACCCAAATGCTTTGCTTTTTTACCAAATCATCTGAACAAAATGTTAAATTATTAATGTTAAGTTAGGTGGTGGCTCACTCCAGAAAGAACCGCGTATATGGAAAAATCAACCAATAACAAATGCTGGCGGGGCTGTGGGGAAAAAGCAACACTCCTCCACTGTTGGTGGGAATGTAGACTGGTCCAGCCACTGTGGAAATCAATATGGAGATTCCTCAAAAAACTACAACTGGAGGTTCCATTTGACCCAGCTATTCCCCTACTGGGGATCTTCCCAGAAGAATTAAAATCGTCATACCACAAGGACGTATGCACCACCATGTTCATAGCAACACAATTTGTAATA
>PVJO010022544.1:0-27803 GCA_004026905.1 Hystrix cristata | reverse complement strand
AAAGATGTCCTGTGATGTCCCCTGGTCATCATGTTACCCTGCTCCTGTGTACTTGATCATTGCTACCTTTCCTGGTGGCCCTGCTATCAGAGGAATGTCCCTCCTGTGTCAGCTGGTTCTGTGGAACCCAGTTGTCTCTCTGTGGCTTCACTGGTCGCTCTAGCCGAGTATCTTTGCCCTGTTGGAGGGGAGAAAGGGAGGATCCGGGCCTGCAGTTGACTGTGAATCATGTTCTTGTCCCGCTTCACCTGATCCTCAGTACCTCCTCCAGAGACCCCAAGTGGATAGTCCAATGGAAGCTCCTCATCTCTCAGTCTGTGGCACAGCTCAGTGGCTGGCGCTGGAGTGTCTTGTGTGGCGGTGTCCCCGCCGCCTCCTGTGGGGGAGAATTGATCCCAGCTGGGCCTCATCCAGTGTGGCTTTCAGCCTCAGTCCCGTTCCCTGGCCTCAGAGACCCGGAGCCTTGTGCTGGGTGCCGTGCCCTCTCCTAGCTGCCAGCCATCTTCAGTGGCATCTCCCAGGCTGGCGGCCTGTGCATTAGATCACCAACCCCCATCTTCCATCCACTTGCTTCCATCTGTGTGCTCTGGCCCTGGACTGTCCTCTCATGTGGTAGGATCCTCCTGCCTCTGGAGGCCCAGATGCCTCCTCTGTCCCACTGGACTAGTTTTTCATCTCCATGCACTGCCATGACACGTTTCTACTAGGGTGGTGGTTTAGAAGAGCAGGAGTTTGTTTTCTCGCAGCTCTGGAAACTGAAGTTCAAATCAAGGAGTTGGCAAGGCCACACTCCTTCCGCTTTCTGCTGATTCCAGGCCTTCTTGGTTCTGCCTCCATCTTCACGTCTCTTCACATCTTTTCCTCCTCTTCTGTCTCTTATAAACACAGCTGTTACTGAATTTAATGCTCACCCTAAATCCAGGATGATTTTACCTCAAGATCCCTAAGGACATCAACAGAGACCCTTTTTCCAAATAGGGTCACACTCACAGGTTCCAGCAGTTGGAACATGGACATATGGTGGACCCTCAAAGGGTCCACCATTCACCCCATTACACTTTTGCACCCCAACAGTGTACAAGGACTCCTATCAAGCACGTGGGCCCCAAGGCTTAGGAATGGGAGACCTGCTGTCCCTATAAGAAAAAAAAAGATAGATATATATATTTCATAGGTGCTGTGTAGGCCAGTCTGGCTGTCCATATTGGTTTACTGTTGGCTGGAAGAGAGCTCCAGATTCAGAATAAGTTTGGGGGAAAGAAACAAATTTGCCTAATTTGATTGGAGTATTTATTTGTTGGAATTCTCCAGAGTCAGAAACAATAGGAGATAGATGATAGATGACAGATGCGTAGATCCATAGATAGATCAACTGATCAATAGGCAGACGGACAGGAAGCTATATATTAGGATAATTGACTCACACAGTTATGGAGGCTGAGGCTGAGAAGTTCCATATCAGGCCATCTTCTTGCTTGAGATCTTTGGCTGCTGGGAACACAGCTTGATCCAACTTGGAAAGTTTCAGAACTAGGGAAGCCGTAACCTTTATTCCAAGGCAGAAGGCCTGAGAAACTGGAGGACCACTTAATGGAAATCATGGAGTCCCACGGAGTTCTGATGTTTAAAGTCAGAAGAATAGATGAGGGCCCATCTCCAGGACAAAGATCATAGATAGATAGATAGATAGATAGATAGATAGATAGATAGATAGACAG
The DNA here is from genome assembly GCA_004026905.1 of Hystrix cristata. Classification (NCBI taxonomy): domain Eukaryota; kingdom Metazoa; phylum Chordata; class Mammalia; order Rodentia; family Hystricidae; genus Hystrix; species Hystrix cristata. The sequence continues at coordinate 26,085 of PVJO010022544.1, read as the reverse complement.
ACAGACAGACAGACAGATAGACAGACAGTGATAGAGATTCACAGATTTATGTATCTAAATAAATCAAAGAGCTGTGAGGCAGGAACTCTTAGAGTTGTTAGAGCAAGAGCATAGACATCAGCAATGAAAAATCCATCAAAAGTCTCCTTTCCTTGCAAACTATTTCATGGGCAAAACCTGTGCTTCTATTAATGGTTGTATTCCCAGAAGGTAGCATAGTAGCAGGTCTATAGAAGGGCTTTGGAAACTTTTGGAAGGAATTACTGTATGGATGCATAAATACATATGCAAATTAAAATATGTGAATTTATTTACGCATGAATGAATTAATAAATGAAAGAATAATTAAAAGTTCAGGCCAAGAGGCTGTCAGCATAGTGAAATTTAGTCACTATCCCTTAAGGGAAGCTGGTGGGAAAAAAGCAAAGCTTCTCTGCATCTGAGAAGAAATCCAGAATTCTAGAACTTACTAAAAAATTTTGATCACAGAAACATGGAAAAGTTAAAAAGAAAAAAAAAAAAGATGGGAATAAAAGTGATTCAACTGTCAATATAAGAGGACATAATTGAATCCTGCTAGAGACCTTCCACCTAAGGGAGAAATAGGTCTTGGGCAACTGGTAAGAGATTTAGCTAAGGAATTTACTAAAGTCAAATGCTGCCAGTTTTGGGAGCTCACGTAACTTCTAACCATTCTGCGTTTTCCTTTTCTACATCTCTATATAATCTACAGTATCTCAGTGCTAGTGAAAGTAAAACAAATTGTGGTTAAGAGTGACAACCAGATGTTATTAAGAATATGGCTAATTAAATAATTGTATACCCAGGCAAAAAAATATCATTTAAAATGCAAGCAAAGTTGGGGATTTAGCTCAATGGTTAGAGAGCTTGCCTCGCAAGCACATGGCCTTGTGATTTACACTACCATCTCAACCCTCCTTCACAGTATATGCAGGACTTATTTAGAAAATTAATGAGTTTAAGACTGTTTCTTGGTAGTGGATCTAACCCTACGTATGAACTCCTCTGCTCTTAGATTTTAACATCCTTTATGACAAGCACTACATTTCATTTATCTTTATAATCCTCTCCCTTACTCCCAAAATTGAACAATGAAATTTATAGTTAGAAAGTATTTGGCAGTGTTTGAGTGAATAAAGGAATGGGTTAGAATGATATTGCGAAGGATGAAATGAGTTTAGTTCAGAGGAGTGTAATTAATTAATTAAAATGGACTGGAATGAAAAAAAATGAAATGAGCTGAAATGAACTGTACTGAATACGAGAAAATATTTTATTTCCTTTCTTCCCTTTCCAGCATCTAAACTTGATCTTTTCCCAAGCATCTGCTAAAATATATAATGATCATAAGCCACTCTTTCCTTTGACCTGTTGCAGTAATTAGAGTTGAAATAAATCAAGGGAGTTTATCAATTTTGCTATTGGTAGTGTTCATTGATACCTTCATCTCTTTGATTTAGGGATGTTACCATTTCCCTACTGTACAGCAGGCCACTCACCTGCTTTTGCCTGAGTGGTATACATTGAATCCTCTGAATGATGTTCAGGGTTTCCAAATTCAAAAACAGAAGTCATAGTATCTAGTCACCATGACGATCACTGCGGAGTCATCAAAAATGGAGCATTAGATATCACTTAAGGTTCAGGACACAAATGGTCTTTTACTTCTTTTCAGCTTTTACAAAGCAGTGATGATAGTGGCACCCATGCCACAGATTGTTTGAAGATCCACCGTGTTATACACAAAAGTTTAGAGCGCTTCCCAACACCTAATTAGAAGTCAATTAATATTAAGAGTTTATTGCTGTTCTCTGACATTACTTCTTCCTTTTAAGTCCACATATCAAAGAAGATCACTAACATACGTATGCATGTATATATTATCCACCTCACATGTGTCAGACATTTTTATTTTGGAGGATGCTAAGGTGAACAAATAAACCAAGTCCAAATTTATGATGTGTGTGTACATTTGTCTTCACTATAAAAACCAGTGAACAAAATAATTTCTTGTGTTAAAAATTTCATGAAAATAACTAATCAGTGATGAAGTTCGTGGTTTGCAATTCTAATAGGATAGGGAGAAGGAATCCCAAATTTTGGAGATAATAACTGAGTTAAATAAGGTGCAATGGATATGGATGTACCAGCCATCCAAAGTTTAAGGAGAGAAACAATCCATTAAAGAAGAATGGTAATTTAATGTTGGAAAGACCTTGAAATATTCAAAGAACACAAGAATAATGCATTCAGTTGAAATGTAATGAATTAGATGCACGTCTTTGTGGGGAAGGAAATAGGGGTGGCATGATTTGAAACAACACGGGAGCATAAGGCCAGGACCAAAGTAATAAGATCTTCTTGACTATAAAGGGACTTTGAGTTTAATTCTAGGATAAAGGGAAAGCTATTAATTTATTTGTTTCATGATATGATCTAATTTTTGAAGGGCTATTCATGATCATTGGATAGAAAATATATTGTAAGAATGCTTAAGCAGAAAGGTTTGAGAGGCAAAACAATAATTCTAGTGAGAGATAATAGAACCTTGATCAGGGTGGGAAGAAAGAGCATACAGGTGACCTGCTAAATGGCGTGCATGGATTAGGAGTGATAGATCAAAGTTTTGCTTATGTTCTAAAAATGGGAGGCTACTCAAGAATTTTGGTATGCTGATGGGAAGCATCAAACAGAGAAAAAATACTGATGCAGAAGAAACAGTTGAAACAAAGCCATCCATCCTTCTAATCAGTGTCCCTTATGACCCCAGAACATCCACCCATTTCCCAGGACTAGTGGAATGATTAGTAAAACCTTTATTAAAGTATTACCTACCTATCACCTCAGAGTATGAACTAGAAGTGCCCCGGGAACAGGGAAGATAGCGAGGGTCAAGTGTGCCAGAACTGAGAGTGAAATTTAACAGTGCCCAAAATATGACAGACACTTCAACTTCTTTGCACATTCTCCCATGGAATTATTGCCACGGTGCCAACCCACTCTGAGCCACATTAACAAAAGGACTGTTTCTAAATTGTTCTAGGGAGGAGAGCTCAGCCCATGCGTCCCTTAGACCAGAAGCTGCTGACCATCCCTGTAACCTCTGACCGTCAGTTCCCCCATGTCCAGCAGGTCCCAAGACCTCTCCCTTCCTTATTCTCTCAAAGAATTCAAGATTCCTTCTCCACAGAGCACTTTTAATAGGTGCTCCCTGAGCCAACACTCCTTGACTATTTGAGGGTAAACTCTTGAAAATCTAATTAAAGCAAAAAGATTCGCAATATTTTATTATTTCGTGATTTTATGAAATGAAATTAGAAACAGCCCTGAACCGGAACTATCTTCAGGGCCAGGTACAGCAAACGGAAATATGGCTGAGACACCAGTGACAGAAAAGGCTCTCTGACCTTGCCACTATGAAAACCACATAGAGGAAGGACAGTACATCACATAGACTTGAATAAAAGCCACTTCCAAATTGATCTGTGGTCCCATAGTACGAAGATCAGATTTTCAAGGCACACAGATTAGGCCCTGCAGCCCAGGGTATACCTTGCATGTCACATAGCCATAATATATTATTTTAAGCGTGTGACATTCTAGAGTGAAGCAAAGAAAAGTTACCTGCGATGGCTTTGGAACACTCATATATCGTGTTAGCTGTTCCCATATTCACATTATTTTATTTCCTGACGTGTGAGGCACATCACGCAAGAATAATTACCACTACTAGTGATTTGCCCTCCAGTGTCCTCCAACCATAAACTATTTTATGTGTCTAATTCAGTAAAACTGCCATCAGTTCCCTGATGAATGATTGCATTGTAAAAGGGATTATTCTTACACATTTGCCAAACTAGCAGTTCATATGGGCATCCATGACTGCATTATGGCGCTGATGTAAAACGGTAATAATTCAAGGTAGAGAAATGCCTGCGAGTGATTGGACACCTTGTCTGAAAAGAAAGTACTTACTGTCCCAACCTTATACTGAGCTTCACAGGTTGCCCCAAAGGCACAGAAGGATGGTTTGAAGCTGTCATTTGACAGACGTTATAAAGTAATACTCCTTTGCAGGCATTACTTAGCTTCCAAACAGCAACCCCCAACCCCTTGCTCCATGGTGCTCTTCCATAAAAAAAATCTGCAGAAACCAGGAGCCTTCCTACAGACCCAGAGGTCCAAAGAACTGAGCTATGACCAACAAAACATGAAATGATACTTGTTGGGGGTTTTACGGTTAAACTTTTTGTCTCTTAATAAAAAAAGGAAGCTCTTACCCAGGTTTTCTATCACATCCTATATAATTCAAACACTTCAAGCATTTTAATGAGACACTGTGTGTCCAGACACTGCCCATCATGCAGTAGCAATTGCCTATTATCTGATACAAAGAAGGATTTCAAAGTCAGCAACACCTGTAATTAAATTGCTTATGTTCCATATAGATTCTCTTCTATTTTGAACTTGTTTCCCAGCCAGTATACCTCTAACTCTTCTTAATTTTAAAATACTGTTTTCCCCATTGAGGTTTAAAATAACTTTATTGTAGTATATTAATAAAATAAGTGGTACTAATAGATTTTCCAACTTCGAGCCGGACTCATATTTCTGAAAGAAACATTCGTTGGCTGGAGTATGTTAGTTGTAAAAATGTTCAGGCGATCAGTTTGCTAACATATAATATTTTCATGTATAAATGATGTAGTTTTCTTTTTGTTAAATTTTTGTTTGGAATTAAATGCTAAATCAAGAATTTCGAAGTCTTACACAGTTTCCTATGATTTAAGAAAATTTTAAGAACACAGAAATTCTCATTTTCTTAAAAATTGTATGAAAACAGCCAACACCATCTGGCTCCTCTGTCTTTGAAGAAGAAAACACTTAATTAACTCTTATGCGTCCGTCCCCATGGTTACTTTCCCTTTCCAGTTTTACATTTCTCCTTGTGTCGATTCTTTTCATTTAGATTTTCTTGAAAAAATTGATTCATTTCAATCTCCTAGTCACTCATGTCACAGAACCCGGAGTTCTTTTCTTATTTGCTCAACAGCATGAACAAATCCTATCAGTCTATCGACAAAGTAAATTCATAATACGCCTTCAGTAATTTATAATTCTTGGATTTTAAGGGCAATCAAAATTTAAGAGAGTTCCTCATATATTAGGAAAGAATATTCATGTGTTCCTCATAAAAACCTCCATAAAGTTGCTGATGAAACAATTTTGATTAGTTTTGACCACACCAGTTTCCATGCTGGCTAATATAACTAAAAAAGTGCAAGCTTAGGCCTAAATAGTGATAGAAGCCATCTTACGGAAATCTAAGGAAAGAACGATCTAGGCAATGAGCCAATAAGTGCAAATGTTTCTCAGTTGAGAATGAATTAAAGTATGTTGAGGATATCGGAAGTGAACTATCTTTACTAGCATGTAAAGAATGAGGGCAGAGTGGAGAAAGGTAATCTCTAGAACTTAAGCATTGCATATCAAAAATTGAATGTAAAAATGCTTTTACTGGGGATGAAATTCTAGGTTGACAAGAATTTTATATTCTTCTTTGTGGGTTATTTGTTTTGTGAATTCTTGAGATGTTACTGCCTAGCTAGCTTTCTGTTTTGAGTTGCTTTCAGTGAAATTTCTGCAATAACACCGACCATTGACATTCAGGGTGTTGTCCTTTCCCCATCTACTTTAATTATTTCATTTTTATCACTACTTTTAAACAATTGGGGCACAGTGTGCCTCAATGCAGATATTTCAGGTCTTCTGCTTGGAGTTCATTGAGTTTCTTGGATCAGTATGTTCATAGTTCCCATCAAATTGAAAGACTTGGCCACAATCTTTAATTATTTTTCTATCTTACCCTCCCTCTAATTACCTACACACCTGTGTAATTTTATTCTACAGGTCTTCTGCATACTCTCCCGTATATAAACCATGAGACTTTTCACTCTGTGTGGAAACATAAACTAAACCCAGCCTTGTATGAGTCCCAGGGACCCTTCCCCACCTTCACTTCTGGGGTTCTTTCTCCCACTTCAGTCATTTGCTAATTGGAACACAGATAAGGACTCAAGAGAATCTTCTCCCAGAGTTCTAGAGCTCTCCAGTAGCTTTCTCCTTAGCAGCCTGGTTGTCTGACCTTCTGAAATCTGAACTCTGACCTGTTTCTAAAGCTGGGGACAGACTTAAATTCCTCTTTGCTTTCTTGGGCTTTGCTTAACAACTTCCTCTGAGCATTGAACTGTTGCGACTGTAATCCTCACAATTTTTGTTTCCTTTCTTTTATGAATTATTCTTATGCTATTGTTTTCCCATTGCCTGAATCTATTGTCACATACATTTTGCCTACTCTTGGTTATGTAAGATGGAAAGGTAAGTTTTGCCTCTATTATCTATTACTAATTTATAGATAAAAGCAAAAACCTCATCAACGAGTTTGGCTTCAATTTTCATTAAATGGTCACCATTACCATTAAATGGTAAAATGTTCAGCCAGGGTGTGATATCAGATATATTTTTTCTTTTTTGTTGGTCTCTACATAGAATTCTTCAACAGTTCCTAATGCTTTGGGATAAAATTCATAACTACAATTTATCTTGTGTCAGAACTTTGCTCACACAAATTCACAATGCTTTCTACGAGAACAGAACCTTTCAATTGCTTTTACAGAATCCCACAACTAGGATGGTGTGTTTTCTTTATTTTTTTTGACACCTTCTGGATTTAGTGAAAGATTTGCACTCAATTAATTTCTCCTGATGGCCACTGAGAGAAAGCAACCCAGTTGATAGCAAATCAAGAAGCTGAGCATTTAGTGAAACCTGTTTTATTGAATCTAGAAAGATCTCCGCATTCTAATTTTTTTTTTCATTTGAAGTTCTGAAGAGTTAGAAAATTTATTCTTAAGCAAACTAATTATAGTTAAGGTATTAAATGACTCTTCTCTGCTCCCTTGCTTTTCTTCTCTCTATGCCAATGCTCTTCTCCCTCAGGACTGCTAAAATGTAGAAATTTCCTCACAAAGAGCAATCTCTGAAGTGGGGTACAAAGGAAAGTGACTTAGGAACAACGTAGATGGTTTTTCTAACTTTTCTTTTAGCTACATATCTTTAAAGTCAATGAGCCTGGTAAAGTTATAATTAGGATCTTTTCCATCTCTCGTACTTTCAGACTTTTCAATTATACAAATAAATAGCATATTATACTTACTCATACAATGCTCTCGAAATGTGCTATTTAAGAAAAAGTCAGGGCTCTGAGAAATATCAAAATAAACAATATGTATTTTGATTTGAAAAATAGGAACTCTTGAGTGAAACTTCCATAGAAGTGGGTTAAAAATGTCATGAAAATAAAGTGACGTCCCTGTTCATAAAGAAGTAGAACGAAAGAATATTTGTAATAAAAAATCATGAAAAGCATGGTTTTGTCTCAAAAATTTGAATATTTTTCTAAATTGCTCTGTGCTCTTATATATACATAAACTTGTCTTATGGTGAAGCGATATATTGGAGCCACTCAATTCTACTAACAAAGACAAAATGCAAATTAATTGTGGTTGTTGCTGCTTTTTCCTGGTAATTCTGTTTTTTCACAGTCAAGACATTTTATTTAGTATATAATGTCCCAGGTTAGCTGCTGACAGCAATTATACCTAAAATTAAAGAAAACATTGAACTTTATTGCATCTAATCCTGCCTGGAAGACTAGCTTTTGATTACTGACGATCTATACCACTCTCAGCTGGATGACTGTAGCAGATTTCTCCAGTGACCACTACTAGTTCCCTACACAGTAGAGGTTCCCACTATGTCTTCAGATGAGAGAAACTGTGACTTTGTTATGGATACATGATATCCAGGTAAAAACCCTCATTCCCCAGCCTTCCTTACATCGAGCCCTTCCTAAGACCTGGGGAGTCACACACCTATCTCTGCGGAGAAGAACATTTTTCTGAACCAAATATCAGTGCTTTGTTAGTCTTCCTACTGCACTCTTCCTTCAGCCTGAAATGTATATATTACATTACATGTAAAGACACCATCTTTTAACCATGAAGCCAAAAGTCAGGTGTTAACGATGATGGAGAAAAAGGTCAGAGGGAGCCTGGCTCATTTTTAAGGATATCCACTTACCTGGAGATCTTTTTGACCATCAAACTCGAAGATCACAGACTGCGCTTTTCCAGTTTATAGTTGAATAGTTAGTCCCCATCATGGTCCTGTCAATACACTTTTTTCCAGGTCTAAATCTCAGATCAGACTGCAGACACCTAAAATATATTGCACTTTTACTATCAATTCTCAGTAAACATAATTCCATATGATATCATTAGAAGTATGCACATCTTATGGTATTGTGGCAATTAAACTCTCACGTTTACATCTAAGCGTTTATGATTCCTGACAGCAGAAATGTTTCCCTGTCACCAAACCTACATGAGAATCCAAATTGTTGCTGTTTTTCATACGTATGAAAACTAAACATGATTTTGATTAGTTTTAGCAAACATTTCTAAGTTAGGGTATTTTCAGGAATTGCTACCCACGTTAGAAATCTTGGGCTGGAGAAATCAAAACTTGTTCTCAAGATTCATATCCCTTCACACAGTGTATACTGTCTAGTTATAGTTCTCTCGGTGTTCTCTAAATTCCGTGTTTTCTGTACTGACAAATGTCTCTTTCAACTGAAAGTTTCACTAATTGTGTCATAGTGTCTGATATTGGTATAGTCAAGCACAATCACAGTTTTCTCCAGTGTTTCTGATCCGGCTCCAAATTAATCTCAGTGGAATTTTAGATATATGTAATTCATTTGACCCAAATTTAAAAAACATCTCTGATTTCCAAAAATGGCCAGTACATGCAATGTGTAATAGTTTTATTGCCACTTTCAAACATGAATTTTGTTTATAATTTTAAAATTGAAATTTGTTCTATGGTAGATGTTAATGACAGTATCGGAGGGACAGACAATTTCTTCCTTTCATTCAGTGATGTTCAAATCAGGAGTGACCATACTTGAGAAATTACACACCCAAGGAACTGTACTTGTGGGGCCTTATGGACACTGGGAGCTGATTCAGCTGATGTTCTAACTGGATCTTTGAGTAAGTGAATATTCCATGTAGAAGAAAAATAAATCACACTAAATGAAGGGTGGAGTGTGGCAGGTTGTGTATTTCCCAAAGATGGCTAAAACAGTATGTCTTATTCCTTAGTATTTTGCAATGTAATTTACCAATCCACTTTCTAAAAGTCAAGTCTGTTGTTTACCTCTTTGAGACCAGGCAACCTCTGAGACTACTCTGAACAACAGAGAATGACCAAAAATATAATGTGTCGAGGTGTAGTTCTGTTGTGGATTGAGTTGTGCCCTCTGTACAAAATTATATTCTTAAATCTAATCTCCAGTAACTCAGAAGGTTCTCTTATTTTGATAAGGTCTTCGCAGGTGTAATGAGATCATCAGGAAGCACCTAATCCAGTATGACCAGTGTCCTTGTTAAAAGAGGCGTGGGATCGGCATGGTGGCGTACATCTGTAATCCCAGCACTCCACAAGCCTGAGGCAGGAGGACTGCAAGTTCAAGCCCAGCCTTGGCAACTAAGCAGCGTAGGGACACCCTGTCTCTAAATAAATAAATGAATAAGTAAATATTTTAAAATAAAATTTAAAAAGAAGAAATGAAGACACAGACACAGCACATGCAGAGGAAGATCATGTGTAGACGAAAGACAGGACTGATCCATCTACCACCCAAGACGTGCCTATGGCTGCTAGAAGTCATATGCATAAGAAACATGCACATGTTGCTAAGAAATGATTGGTTAAAAGCCACATTCGAGTTCCCTTCTGACAACACATCATCACCAGCCATGGCTGAGAGCCCTCTTGGATATCCCTGTAAATTGAGCCTTCAGGTAATTACAATCACCACATGGCTACAACTGCATGAGTGATTCCAAGCCACGATTGTCCAACTAAGCCTACTCAATTCTAAAATATAATTTTTTAAAAATGTTTTTGAAAACGTTGTATTGAGGTACTTTATTGCAATGCAACATAAAATGACAATTACAAGCTTTACATCTGATTTTTTTTCAAATTTTCCCAACTCTTTTAATAACAAATTGCATGTTTAAATATCTGTGTGCTGTTCTTTATTGAAGCGTGTTGTTTTAGGGCCCGTCATTACAATAAAAATGATTGTCTTCTAACTTTTAACCAGAGATATTTCATCTAGGATTTTCCACCATTTGAGTTTGAACTATTGCTTTTGAATACTGCATTTTGAAGGGAAGCAAGCATGAATAGATTAAATAATTGCAAAGCAAGGCAGGAATAATTACAACTCAATCTCTTTTCCAATATAAAAGTATATAAGAATGTCTATGAAAAGCATCTAAAATCATCCCATTGTCACTTAGTCTGCCCTTCAGCATGTTGCTGTCTGACTAATATAATTTGCTGCCATTAAACAGAAACATAACATACTTTTCTTTGTTTGCCTGGTAAACAAGTATTCTTTCCTCATTACCAGATTCTTGTTAAACTACCCCAGTTAATTGCAGTATGTTTCACCCTGCCCTGCCAGACTTGCTCACCTTAATCTTCCTTTGGACTCCAATTGCTATCACATCATTTACACTAATCGATACTTACTTACATACCTCTGACGAGTTCTTGGTCCACCTAAGGTGCCAGGGCAAGGCGAGTCACTGTTTCTGCATTTAAGGGGAAAATAAATTAAGGTTTACATGCTGGTTTTCAAAAGTACAAATCATAATGACTCAAGAGTGGTTTAGTTTATGCTAAATCAAGAGATGATCTCAATTTACACTACAGTTTTATTTCCCCTTATTATTTTTCAGACCTTTCCATTTCATGCACACTGAAATAATTGTCTCCCTACTTCGTGTATTGACTTTGCAAATTAATGCTAAAAGTTTTACATCCTTCAGATTTTGCATAGTAAATTAACATATCACATACAAGTTGTAGCATTTTTAAAGGTATAATTTTTTTCATTTATTATAACATTTCTTCATATGTGCATTTATTTTCACTAATTCTTCTGCATTAAATGTTTTCCCTGCCCTCCAATATGTGATTGTCCAAATCTTACGCATCTCAACACCAAATTTCTAGACGATCATTTCAAGGAAACCTCTTTTGATGTACTAAAATAAGTCCAATTAGCTATTTGAACACCAATTTGTATTTATCTCCTATTTTGTAGCTTTTGTGCATTTTCTACAAATTTTAACTATTGATTTATAGTAAATGTTCATGTAAGTTCTACATAATTGGTGTTTTAAAGACATAATTATCATCAGCATTACTGGTATCATGTGTACTGTACACCTTAATATATTTGCATTGAGGCAGCCGAGGGCCTGGAAAGTGGTGTGGAACTCTTTCTTCTGCGACCTTCACTAAGTCAATACGTTTTTAAGAGGAAAAAAAAAAAATTCAGTAAAGTGAAAGATTTAAGTATTTCTCAGAATGTATACCAAGCAGATGAAAGAATCTAAATGTTGACTAACAAAGGAATAAATTGTTATAATTACCTAAAACTAGAAATCTTCCAAACATTTATTCATATGGGGATAAAAAAGATGTTTGTGGTGCATTAAAACAGTGAAATAAAGGAACTTTTTATAACGTTGACTAGTGATACATTTATTCACTTGGATGATCCTCAAAAATATTTTTTCAGTAAGGAAGTCAGACATAATAAAGTACATGTGCACAATTATAGTTTTTAAAAGGTCAAAACCTGGCAAAAGAAATCTATGCTGAAACAAAAAAATTATTTCCAGTGTGAGACAATTTAATGGAGCAAAAGTAAAAAAAAAAAATTTAAGGATAAATCAACTTAATCTCAATCAAATGGTAGATATTAACATAAGCAGAGAATAATGATTATCTATAGAAAACTCATAAAACAGCAAATGGGATCTAGTACATGTATAATAAACTTCCCAAAATAACAGATAATTATCATTCTTTTGATCCTTTTGAAACACCTACTAAAACTGATCTCATAAATTCTATGTGAGAAATCTCAAAATTTTCAAATTATCTGCAGAAAAAGGTATGATTATGACATTATATAAAATGTATTTTCTAAACATAAGTAATTACAAACAATGATTAGAAATAATATTATGAAATCATCTTTCCCAGAAGTATAGCTTTCACAGATACCCTTGTGTAACGCAGGCAAATAGCCGAACAGATTCACTTGGAACTAAGCTGCTTCTAAATAACCCGTATATTAAAAAATAAGTGTAAAAATGAATTCGAAATGGAAATGTTAAAGCATAAGCATACACAACAATGAAAAAACTCAGCATACCACAATTTTGAGGACTTAGAAAATTAGAAACTAAAGGCAAATAAACCAGAACTGAGGACACTTTTCAGTGAAAGCAAGTTGCTACTCCTTGGTTCCTGAGGATTTGCATTTTGTGTGAATGTGGTCTCCAGGAAATTTCCAAATTTATTTTATCTTATCCAGGCAAAAGAATCTTGAGTAAAGGGCTGGGGATTTAGCTCAGTGATTAGAGTGCTTGCCTTGCAAGCACAAGGGCCTGAGTTTGATCCCCGGCACCACACACACACACACAAAAATAATGGGCTAAAGAAGCTTTAAAAAAAAAGAATCTTGAGTAAAATCTGCCAAGTGATATAGGTTAGAAGTCATCTTTTCAAAAATTACAGGGTATAAGACAGGATGAGAAGAAAAGTATATGCCCGTAAAAAAATTGTTCTTCAATGGTGTGTGTGTGTGTGTGTGTGTGTGTGTGTGTGTGATATGTATGTGTGAGTGCAGTGTGGGTGAGTGTAGCATGTGTGTCTGTGTGTGTACTGAGTATCAAATCCAGGAGCACTCTAACCCTGAGCTAACTCCCCAGCTCTCTTCACTTATTGTTTGTTTGCTTGCTTGTGTGTTTTAAATTTTGAAACAAGGTCTCACTAAATTGCCTGCCCACCTGGGACTTGAACTTGTGATCCATCTGTCACAGCCTCCCAGAGTGCTGGGTTAAGCAGCGATTCTTAAAACAGAGTCCCTGCTAGTGTCACATCAGTATTACCAATGAACCTGTGATGTCTCAAGTAGGCAATTAGAAATTCTGTGGATGGGGCCCTTTCTGTCTTGCACGAATCTTCAAATGATTCTTATTCTCTTTTCTTAAGTTTCAGAGATATTCTCTACAGGCCTAAAGGTTTGACTATGACTGCCTATCTTCCCAATTCAGCTATTATTTGTCTTTTTTTTTACCTTATTTATACTTTACAATGAGTCTTTTTTTTTTGTCAAAAGGATCAAATTTGATCTCACTCAAAAAGATACAGAATTTGTCTGTCCATGAAGAAGAAAAGTTCCAGCATTTAAGAACACACGTAAATAAACACTAAGGAAAATTAATTCAGATGTAATTTTAAAAGAAAACAAATTACAGAATAAGAACCCTGTATTGTCATATGGACTTAATATTTTGAAAAAAAAAACATTACACAGCAGAGTCCTCAGAGTTACTGTGACAGCCTTATTCAACTAAAAGCTCTTTCTTTACCTTGTATCTTCCCTTCCCCATCCAAAGAGAGAAAAGTCGCAGATATTCATGAATTAAAGGATGCACATATTTGAATAAACAAGCAAAAAACCAAACCAACCCAAAAGATAAAAGGGAAAGGCAGGGAGAAACGCTTGAGAGGCAGAACTCACAGCGCAGTTTACTCCCAAGCTGCACATATTTGAATTGGGTTTTGTGGTTATATGTAGTTTCATAAACAAAAGATGTTTGTTTGCTTTTTTTTCTTTCATACCACCTGCTATGTTGATTTCATTTCTAAAGAAAGCCTAAACACTAACAAAATAATAGAGAGCCATATAAGCCCCATAAAAGCTAGACAATTCGATTCTCTACTAAAAGGCATTATAGTGAATAATTAAATACAGTTTGATTGCTTGCTGAGTTATTGGTATCCGTGGTGCTTTAGGGGAACAAGATGTGTTCCATCAGTGGGCTGTTTGCGTTTGTATTTGCAAATAGCCAGTTGAATGCCATTAATCAAAAATTAGAGTTTCGATTTCCAGTGAGATGTGGGGGCAAATCTTCCAGGTCTGAAACACAATCATCATAGCTAGAGGGCAGAGATAACAGCACACATACTAATATTTTTCATTCCTTATCATCCTTTGGTCGGATCTAGGGTTAAGCATAGATTAAAATGAAGTCATTTTACTTTTCTGCAAGATATGTTTCCAATCTGACTCATCGAGGCTTGAAATTCACAAAAAAAGAAAAAAGTTTTATTTTTAAATTCTAACTTCCTCATTTTCAATAGTCTCAAGTTAATTTATTGAACGGAGTGACTTGACTCATTTATAATGAATCTGAATTGACCAGTGACTGAGGACAAATGCTGTTTGTGAAAGTGTCCGGAATGCACTAGGTTCAGAATGAATCTCTAGTTGATATTGGGTAGATTCTAGTGAATTTAAAGAGAGTGGTGATCGATTCTTGTAGAGGGGAACAACCTAGAATAACTTCTTAGAACACGCGGTTACTTGAAACAGACCGAGAGGGATGAGACTCAGGTTAATGAGGAAGAGAAGGAGGCGCACGAACACGCACAGCGGTGGAAACAAACGTGACTTAGTGAAAAACAACAGCAAAGAGAACGCCGTGTCCCAGTAGGAGAGCCGCTTCCTTTTCTTCTCTGGAATTTTAAATTGCTAGAACACAAACAGGCAGTTTCATGGTGCAAACAGAGCAATTAGTACTCTATTGTGTCGGGCAAAGGATTTTTCTTTAACAGCTTTAGATAGACGGCTTTGGGGCTTATTCAGATGGTGAGCATGTAGAGTCAACACGTTTGGGCTCCACGATCCAATAAACTTGCTCTGGTTTCTAACTGTCCCTTAGTAACTGGCTGACCCTTGAATAATTATTCTGTTTCTGAGAGCTCCAACTTCCCACTACGCACCACGGGCGATCAGTACTATGGTTACTCAGAAGAGCTTAGACAATTTCCCTTACAGTCCAACAAGTGACATCATCCAACTGAGACTTTGTAAATTTCCAATAAAAGTTATCATTTTATGTTTATTACCGTTATCATTACAGTGATCAACCTTATCAGAAAAAAGAAGACTGAATAAACTGCTGAATATTCTTGGAACGAAGGCATTGCACACAAATTCAGCAACAAGTATATTATTTATTCCCAGAATAGCTGAATTGAAAGGGGGCATACGACACAAAGGAAGTCTCGGGCTGTGCGTGGACATCTGTTCTGTTTTTGTACAGCTATGCAACCTCTTGTAGACAGCTGGAGTGCCTCACAAAGGCTGGTGCTGCATTGTGTATTGTATTAGGAGACACAAACTTTCCTTTTTTGTTTTTCAGTCTTTAATACTTAAATCACTTAATTTTTGCACTAATGGAGATGTAATACTTCTATTATCATAGCTGAAATTTTTGTGAAAACAAAAATCAAAGCCCCAGACTTCAAGGTTTAATAACAATGCTATTTATGTATTTTAAGTTATTTTAAGCCTGAATGCCTTATAAAGCAGAGCCTGAGATGAAGACTGGTGTACAGGATATTTATTGGAGGATTCCCGGAAAGAGAACCTGAGAAAGGAGAGGTAAAAGAGAAGCTACAGTTATCTTATTGAACAAATAGGCAAGACTGAAACTCAAACAGTCCCATGGAGTTCCCCAGATTTGGGATGAGGAGACAACATTTTATGCTTCCACACTGAATAGTCATTAGAAACAACTTCTCTTTAAGAAGAGACTGTGACTCTAATTTGTCTTTCTTTATAGCTGAATAGTATTCCATTAGATATAGATACCATATTTTGTTTGTCCAGTTATCTTTGCTTAGCTGTGGAAGGGTATACCGGCTGCTTCCAGGATTTAGCTATTACAAACTGTGCTGCTATAAACATCGGTATGCAGGTATGACTGCAGTATGATATCTTGAGCTATTCAGGGAAGATACTTGGTAGGGGAATGGCTGGATCATATGGGATTTCTACTTTCAGGCTTTTGAGAAATCTCTATGCTGATTTCCATAATGGCTGTACTAGTTTGCATTCCCACCAAGCGTAGGAAGGTTCCCTTTTCACCAACAGTGTAGGAGGGTTCCCTTTTCACCACAGCCGCATCAGCATTTGTTATTGTTTGACTTCCTAATAATTGCCATGCTTTCTGGGGTAAGGTGGAATCTTAAAGTTGTTTTAATTTGCATTTCTCTAATAGCCATAGATGTTGAGCATTTTTTTCCTATATTTGTTAGCCATTTGTATTTCTTCCACTGTGAAGTATCTGTTCATTTCTCTAGGCCATTTCTTGAGTGGCTCATTAATTTTACGTAGGGTTTTTTTTTTTTTTAGTTCTTCTTATATTCTAGATATTTGTCCTCTGTCTGAGGAGTAGCTGGCAAAGATTTTTTTCCCATTCTGTGGGTTTTCTCTTCACTTTATTAATTGACTCTTTTGCTGTACAGAAGCTCTTTAGACTAATATAATCCCATTTGTTGATACTTGTTGCTATTTCCTGTGCAACTGAGGTTCTGTTTAGAAAGTTTTTTACTACTTCTATGTCTTTCAGTATTTTACCTATTTTGTCTTCCAGAAGGTTTAATATTTCTGTTTTAATGTTTAGATCTTTGATCCATTTTGATTTTAATTTACTCAATGGTGAGAGATATGGGTCCAGTTTCATTCTTCTAAACACGGATAACCAGTTTTCCCAACATGATTTGTTGAATAGGCTATCTCTCCTCCACATGATCTTTTTCAAAGATCATGTGTTTGAATATGTCAGGAGAAGTTTCTGTGATGGACCTGGAAAAATATAATGCTGAGCAAAATAAACTAGACTCACAAGCTTGTATACCATATTGTATCCCTCATTTGAGCAAGGCAAAACACAAACAAAATAAAAATTTAAACAATGAATACAAAAAGGCAAAGGGTCAGATCTAAGCCAATAGGCAAAGGGTCCGAGGGCAAACAGGGAGAGGAATAGAAATCCAGAGGAATAATATCCTAAAAACAAGAACCTAATAACCCAAGTTCTAAACAGTAACACATATACTAGGCACTACAGTAACTTTATGTAGTTGTGACTTAATGCTGCATCTATGTGGTTGTTTACATTGCTCATTGCTATAAGCAAAAGGCACAATCTACTATGATCTGTAAGCTTGTGTAGTGGCCTGTAAGTTCGTGTAAATTTGGATAAATTTTAATAAGAAATCTATAAAAACAAACAAACAAAAAAAGGGACTGTAAGTTTCCAGGAGTTGTCTTCAGCCAAGACAATTCTAAAAAATAGCTGTGAATTGAGAGCTGTCTCCATCCAGCCTTCCAGCTGGTGGTGAAATGAAACTACAGACCCACAGAGGGGACTCTCCAGCATCCCATGACGACACTGCATGCATTAGAGAGAAAGGGAAAAATATATATCTTTATTTACCACACATATGTATGTATACCCACATATACATACATGTAATGATACATTCGTTTAAGTTAAAGGCTATCTGTAATTTTATGAAATATTTCACTTGAATGTAGACATTTCCTGTTCTTCCTAGAGAAGAAAATTAATTAGATAAGTAACAATAATAATAAATAAATATTAAAAAAAAGTAAAGGTCACAGCTACTCAGTAAAGGCCACAGCTACTCTCTGCCTTTCTTTTTTTTTTTCTCATGGTTTCTTTAACAATAAGTAATATTTCAAGACCCATTAAGAAATGTAGTATCTTTAATTATTCTTCCACAGTCCTCACAAAGAGAAAGAAAAGAGTTAATAGAAAAGAAAATAAATAATTATCCAGAGAATTATTCAACTAGATGTGACACATTAATAAATTCTAATAAACCTGGTATCTACTCACATGACAACAAAAGGAAACTAATAATGATGTATCCTAAAAGAATCAAGAGATTCTCTGAATACAGCAAATGGAGTGTGTTTGGACAGGGAAGGCAAGAGGCAGATCAGAGAAGAATTCACAAAACTCACGACAAGCCCACTTCTGATCCAACCGTCCCCTTCCACCACAGGGTGGAACATGGAAGCAAGAATACTGAAGCAGGATTCATTCCAATTTGGAAGCCTAGAGTTTCTTAAAAATAAGAAGAGTTTGCCTCTCTGGCAGTCCTATGGCGAGTATATCATGATTGGAAATTGATCGGCCTAAGTTGCCAAGAAACAAGTTACCTTGCCTTTCTCTTGTTTTTAAACTACCAAGACTCAACACACAAGGGAAAATGCTTGATTCTATATCTAAATTTGAGATCGGATTGTGGCAGAAGGTCAAGACAAACCAACAGGGAGAGAAACGTGGGCAATAAGCCTTTAAAAAAAATAGAGCAAGAACTATAGCTGAATAGGAATAAATTTACCCTTAAGTCAAGAAGAAATCAAGAGCTATCGTATTTACTCTGGAAAAGGGGTCTAAGTTTGCAAGGTGTTTCTAGTTCTTTAATTTTTAGACTCTCAAATAACTCACATGGTCATCATTGATGGCAGGATACTATTGTTTCTAGAATAACATTTTTGAGGTTAATACCAACTCCAGGCTGTATTCACTCTGTAATAATTTCAACTGTACACCAGGGAAGATAGGCTAAATGTGGACGCCTCCTTTCAAGAAACTGGACAATAATCCTCATATGAGCAACCTGCAAATTAAAATCAATCCAAGAGGATAAACACCATGACCCTTGAATATATTCAAATATTGACATGTGTCCACTTTTTTGCTTGTCATTTTCTTCCCCTAAAAACAAGTCATCTTTCTATTTTTAAGCTATTTTGTGAACAAAAAAAAAAACCCAATCAACAAATTATGCAATAATTTCTTTACTTATGGATATGGTATATTCAATCAAAATAGTGGGAAAGTTCTTTGTGGGTGTGTCACAAACTCACAAAAACATAGATTTTTGGAAAATAAGAAATTGATAATTTAGGGACAGCCTTATTCTGTTTTATCTAAAAAAAAAACTTTCTCTGAAGAAATAAGAAAGATGACTCCAGAAAGTGTTTTAATGTTTATTGGAATGTTCTTCTACAGACAACACCATAGATGATTTCCTAGGCAGCGCAAGATATGCTTTCTTTTAGAAGAGGAATAAAAAAAAAAATAATGACACTTTCTCAGTGTAATACTGGCTCATAGTGTGCCATCTACTCCACTTATTTAGACATTTCTGTAATCAGTGGTAGTGAGCACTGGACTATTGCTCTGCTTCAAAGTAAATGTAAAATCCTTCATCTCCTCATGTTGAAACAGTACCATTTATCATTAAGTGCAACACTGCACTGCGAGCACACTTTTAGTTTAGCCTTTTCTCACCTTTCAACCCCTCAGCTAGAAGTGCGCCCATTTATCTTCAGGAAGAACATTGCACTGAGCGTGGTTTAAGCTTTGAAAGCTTTTTGTTCCTGATGTAGCCAAGTCTCACAAGTCAATCACAGACATACAGAAGTTCAAAACAGAAATCCTTATTTAGGAATTCCTCCCGACTTACAGGAAAAAATAATTGTATCCTAAAATATCCCTACTTCTGCTCTTTGTTAATAGCTGGGCAAGTTAGCATCCGTGTTGTTTGTTGAAGCACTTTAATTATTGCGTGACTTACCTACATTTGGGTTTGAGTTGTCATAAGGCAGAGATTAAGGAAAACTCGAAGCAGAAATATTTTTAAAGTATTTCAGCTCCAATTGCTTGGCAGCAGGAAACTGCATGTAATGAATCAATGGAAATAAAGATAAGGGGCTTGGGAAAAGGTCGGTTTGGGTAGAAAAACAAAAAAATCTTCCACTTTTTCATAACGAGAGCTTTATGGAACACATGATACAAAGTATGCATAGACGAAATCTTGTATTTGAATCGATCAGGGCAGTATCCAATAGGTAAAACAAGCTGGGAGCCAGGAAGTCCTTCTTTTACTCTTTCTCTTACCCAAATAAAGGAAGTAAAGAGGGCTGGGGATTTAGCTCAGTGGTTAAAGTGCTAGCCTTGCAAGCACAAGGACCCGAGTTCAATCCCCAGCACAAAAAAAAAAAAAAAAAAGCAGGAGTGAATTTATCCCACTGGAAAATTATTTTGCACTTTTTAAAGGGCAAATACATTCCAAGGACTCTTTTAAATCAGTGGTTTTCAAATATTAGCATGTTTCAGAGTCACTAGAGGACCTGTAAAAACCCAGATTAGTCACTCCAGGAAAAACAAGGTGCCATGTTGTGAGCGTCCACATGGAGAAGCCCACAGTCAAGGCCTTGCCCCAGAACCACCACACTAAGCCACCCCTGGGTTTCTTACCCTCAGAAACCATGTCAGGTAGTAAACATATGTTAAGTACCTAGGCTTCAGTATACATTGTAATTCCGGAAAGATAACTAATACATTAGTATATTACATTGCTCTTAAACTTTTACACTTTAACCGCAGGCTTAGCACAAACTGCAATTAGAATCTCTACCTGGATATATAGAATAACTATAAAAGTAACGATTATGAAGTATCTTTTTATGAATTAAAATGTTACATGGACTGTACTGGAAAAAGAAAAAGGTCAATGACTCACCCAGGACAAAAGTGACAGAATAGAAGCATCAAATGAAATCAGGAAAAAGCTGTGTCACTAGTTGTTCCATTAAAATATTCGAAATCTGTAAGAGAAGGTCTGAAAATTAGTAGGATGTATTGTTTCATTTATAATTTTATTATATGTGTTTATAAATGTACACATTTAGCTAATCTATAAAAGTTGCAGAAATATATATGTCAAATTAAAAATAATTGTCTTTTAACCCTGTATGTACCATTTTCTAAAGATTGACTTCATTTATTATTCTCTATGAAATGTAAGCTAATGACACAAATAAGCAAAGATGACAAACATGTTTCAAGCCATAAACCAACTGCCAACATTTCACAGAAATTCGATGGGTCAATGAATTAAGAATTCTGATCCCATAAGAGATTAATGAGGGAAGTACAATCATTTACAGATGTGGGGTGGAGTGTTGGCCTCTCATCAGAAGAATCAAACGAATGACTAATGACAGAATTTTATTTCCCAGAATAGATGAACCAAATAAGAAGCAATTGCAAATATGCCTACTTAGTCATTCTGAGTGAGGCAAATTTATTGCAATTCAATTTACATCAATTCAATTATATAGAAACATGTGCCATACAATGAAATGATCTTGTTGTAAATGGAGAAAGAGCACATTCTCTTGAGACCACAGAAAGAGGTTCAGCAAGTTTGAAATCATAAATATATGCAGTTTGACCTCCTTCGTGTACTACTACTTGAAGTTAATGAGGAATTAGTCCAAACCATATGCACCCAGAAACTGTAATAACGAAACCAAGTTCCTTCCTCACTGATATGATTATTGTGGGTCATTTGTCTCAGTCACTTCAAACATCAATTCTGAGACTAATGTACAGATCAGCATTGCTATAGTCTCTATCTAGTCTCCCCCCAAGAGCCTCCTGCGCTCACAGTCAGGGGGTTAGGGAGGTTTATACCTGACTTGCTGTTATGAGGTGGGATCTGAATGGAAGAGGCAGGTCCCTGGGGGTGTGATCTGGAAGGGTTTATCTTCCTCCCTATCTCCTCCATTCACTCTCTGCTTCCTGGATGCCATGAGGTGAGCAGATTTTCCTCTGCCAAGCAGTCATCACCTGGAGCAGATTATGAACTGAAAGCTCTACCAACTGGGAGCACACATAAACCTCTCTTCAAGTTGTAGGTAGAGTATTTTGTCCCAGCAAGGAGGGAAGTAACTAAAGCACACATTAAAAAGTTATGGTGAGATCCTGCGTTTTCAGGATGGTAAAGCTTTTGAAAATAAGGAGGGGAAGAGGAGTTGAAGGGAGGGGTGGGGAAGGAAAAAAACACAAGATGTATCATGTACAAATTAACTATGATGAATGCAATTGTTATGTATATCTAAAATGTACCAATAAATCCTCTTGTTAAAAAAAGTTATGGTAATATATAGATCTAATGGTTATTGTTATTCTCATAATTCTTGTTATGATCTTAACTCCAAAACACCATCTGTCCCCACACTCATGTGCTTCTATCAACTTTAATCTTCATAATTAATTTTCAAAAATGTATCTACTGTTTTTCTATATTTATGCCAAATGAATATCAATTCATAATAGCAATAAGCAAGGATATTTTTGTTGATTCTTTCCCGTGGTGTATTAATATGAATTTATAATACTATTACATTAAGGATTAAATTGTAAAACCAAAAATACTTCAAATTAGTTGTATTAGTTACTTTCCTAGAGTCAGTGGTTTGCAAGAGAACAGATTTAATACAGGACACTTACTGATTACAACATTCACACACAAGCCGAATGCAGGAAGACTGAAGAACATCTATCTGTGCACTGGAGACCCAAAAGATCCAGTCAAGGGCAGGGAGCCCACGGCAATGTCCCATGTACATCTGTATCTGCACTAAAATGCTGAAGAAATCTACTGGAGCCAGAGTACGACACTCACAGTGGAGATGAAGACCAGAGCTCCCGCAAAGCAAACGGCAGCCATCTTCGACAACAGCAAGGCCCTGAGCTCCTTCTGCGACGAGAACAGCTGAGTTCCCCTCAAGAGAACCAGCCACAACAGAGCTTCTTATGGGAAACAGCCGGCCTCTATCTTCTTTGGTTCTCCTTTATGTTGTGCTGGCAACAAACTTCAGGTGGATCCTCTACGCAGAGTACACCAACTCATTTCAGCTGGGCGTACCGGTTCACGTTGACTGTATCAGTCCGCCACCTTAGTAATCTTAGTTTCTTTATTTTTAGATAAAGAACACATTTTAAGATTATAAGATTTTTTCATATGTTCCACTGGATAATCTTCCAAACTTTGAGACATGCACACATCTCTCTTTGCAGATCTCTAGTTTAAACCAGTGAAAATGAAGCTGTTGAAAAGGAGATGGAAAGGGAAAAAAACGAATATAGCAATAGGTAAAATGGAATAGGCATCTCATTGAATATGAAGATTGAGATGTTTCTTCTGAGGACTCTTCCTAGGTTTGGAGAATATTCGTTATTATGAGATCTTGGCTCTTTTGAGCCTAAAACAACTGCCATGAATATGGACTTCAAAGTTCTGACATGGTGCTCAAAACATACTTCTTACACCCATAGACATCATCTTCAATAAAAAATAAAAATCATACACCTTGCCAAGACAATATTCACTGAGAAGTGATTGTAACAAGTTATAGAAGAAGCTATTTAACACAAAGATTGAGTTCATGTAACAAAATGCACAACGTATTAGTGTACATTTTCATAATCTTTACCATAATAAACAACTGCCTTTTAAAGAATAGAAGACTTCAACATACTTTGTGTGTTGGGAGATCATTTTAAATTAATTACTAATTACAATTTATTCAAGAATTTTTCAGGGTTCACCTTTTTCAGCCTACCCCATGCAAATGATCTATAGTCGTTATAACAGAAGACAAATGTGTCTGTCAAGTGGGTTTTGAAAGGAAGACAGAAAAGCAAGAGGAATGTCTGTAAGTTTGGAAAATAATGCAGAAGGGAGATGATCCAAAGAAGAAGAGACACACATGAGGAAACCTCGTAGAGAGGTGGGGTGAGACCAGGCTTATCCCTGAAAAAAGGTAAAACAGAACTTCTACTTAAAACAGCGCTGTCTTCTTCATTGACTAAAGAGTTTCAAAAACGTCAGAAATTATTTGCATCTCTACCTCTTGCTCCCTGCTCCTAAGAACTTTTATAACATGGCAGCTTCCTGTCCAGTCTGACTTGCTTCTTTCACATAAGTGTTATATAGCCAAATTTCTTTAAGTGCTAAGAACTTCTTCCTGTAAGAATTCTACTTGAGGACTGCCTCACTCTCCCACTTCAGTCTTTACCCACTGTCATGTCTGTGATGTATGCATGGTTTGAATATTTAACCCTCTACTTTTCTCCGGACCAGGATTCTGTATGACCCTGCACTCAGGCGTACCATCTTGTGAATTTCTGGATATTTGTTTTACATATATGTTGAAACCACCATTTATTTTTCTTCTTCAGCCCCAAATGCCCTCTCATATTGTCTTATAGGTTCCCTTTACCTGATTTAAGGAAATACATCATATCTCTCTCCAGAGAACTTTTCCAACGTTACAGCTTGAGAACAGATGTTCTTGATATTTTTGTCATCGTTAGTTTAGGACAGAGGTCTGAAGACAACAGGCCACACATGAAATTCAATCAATGGTTGTGCTTGTAAAGCAAGTTTTATTTGAACATAGTCATGTCCATTGGTTTAATTATTGCTTATGTTTGCATTTGTACAATGGTAGAGTTCAGTAGTTTCAAAAGAGATCAAATCTTAAAATATTTACTACATGACTCTACAAAAAAGTTTGCTGGTATCTTAGTTATGGACTAAGGAAAGTATGAGAGACCATTTGCATGATGCAAATATAAGATATTGAAATCCTACAGAAAAATGGCAAAAGAGAGTTAATGGCACAGGGAATGATGTTTATTCTGTTGTTACTGCCACCTAGTGTGTATATGATGTTGAATAATAATTTTTAAAAGTTTCCCCATGTCGACCAAGGAATTAAGCTCATTTTACCCCAAATCTAAATTAAATAGGAATTACAGAGTAAAAAATAGAAAAAAAAAATCTGTACGACCTACTCTAATCAAGAATTCAGATTGTTTTCTTGACCAAAGATATCTGAGTCCCACTGTCTTTGTATCAAAATAAATCTCTTTCTTTTTATTTTTAAAATTATTATTATTATTATTATTATTATTATTATTTTAAATGGAAAAGCAAGGATAAAAATCAAAAGAATCTGTTGAATTTTCTTTTTCTCTAGAGTCAGTTTCTTTTTTCTGCTTTTGTTTTTGTTTTTTTTTAGTATAATTATTCTGGCCCTAAAGTTATTTTGGTTTTTTTTGTTTTTGGTGTTTTTTTGTTGTTTTTTTTTTGGTCAAGTGTGGCTTTGAGAAATGAGAACTTTATAAAAATACAAAATGATAATTTTTGACAATACAGCCAACTTTTGAGCTTTTTTTCATATAATTACCTTGGAGAGTAGATCAAGAACTTGTCTTAGTTCTTTCAGGAATATGTGATTTGCTATTACTTTTTAAATTGTATATCATTCCTTTATTTAAAAAGTAGCAGGTTAGGCATATAAAACTAAGATAAATTGCAGGTTAACGCTATTCTATCTTTAAATTATTATTGTGTATCATGATTTCTCATTAATAAGTTAGCATAATTTGATGAGAATGATTCATGAACGTGTTTGAATTACACAGTTGGTTTTCCAATCCTGCAAGGTGAAAAAGAGAGCAAATAAATTTTAAAGACAGTCAGAAATCTTCACACAGAAACTAAGACCCTTTTGTGCTGAACATCTGTTCAAGTAATAAGAGGCGCCTGATTTAAACATCCTGGGGCTAAACTGAGAAATAAATTACCTACAGTAATTCCATAGTTAAGAAACTTTGAATGAAAAGAATGTAAAATGTGGTCTAGGGGCTGAGGATTTAGCTCAGTGGTTAGAGTGCTCGCCTAGCAAGCCAAGGCCCTGAATTCAATACTTGGCACCAAAAAAAAAAAAAAAAAAGGTGTTCTAAAACAGGAATTAAGTTGATAATTTTGAAATAGTTTTCACCAATTTGTTTCTTTTTAGGCAGATCCAGTCCTACACAGAATTAAGAATGTGTCATGCAAGAAAACCAGGTTTACAGAGAAATCAGTAAACACTAAAAGTATTCGATTTCATGTCGGTCTTTTCTAACCTTTCAGAATGCTAGCTCATGTAGTGGCGTAGGTGTGGGTTAAAAAATAAATAAATAAAGTGCTAGCTTCACTTTATCATTGACCCCAGAATGTCATTAAATTCTGAGCAATAGGGGATTTAGTTCAGTGGTTAGAGTGCTTGCCTTGCAAGCACAAGGCCCTGAGTTCAATCCCCGG
>PVJO010022543.1:0-27780 GCA_004026905.1 Hystrix cristata | reverse complement strand
CCCTTTTCTTTTTTTTTTTTTTTTTACAAAGTGCTGGGGATAAAACCCAAGGCATACTTACTGAGCTATATCCCCAGCCCTTTATTCTTTAATTTTTTTTATTTTGAGACTGGGTCTCATTAAGTCACTAAATTACTCAGGTTGGGCCTGAACTTGCAATCCTCCTGCCCCAGCCTCCCAGAGTGCTACAATTAATGTAGTCCTCACAGTCTGAAAATTTTGCTGAAGTATGATCCTGTTCCCTAGGACAACTTAAAATCTCTACAGAGAAGTTACGCTTTTCTCTCCAGCCTTCACCACCTAATTCTAGAGAGATCACTGAAGTTAACTATTACAAAGAACTTTAGGATAGCATATCCCCTCACCTCAAAGTTCTGGGAATCTGAATGCAGCACCTAGCAGATTAGGCAGGCACTCTTACCACTGAGCAATACCTCCAGTCCCAGCATATTTCTTTTCACATAATCCAGTGTTCAATCAAGTGTGACAAGTATTTATTTACTTATTAATACTATCTTTAAAGGAGTAATAGGCACTTTCTAGCAGTTCTTACTCAAGTGCCTAAGGCCTTATACATGCAAAAGAGTCAATAATACAAGACCATATGT
Organism: Hystrix cristata; assembly: GCA_004026905.1. NCBI lineage: Eukaryota > Metazoa > Chordata > Mammalia > Rodentia > Hystricidae > Hystrix > Hystrix cristata. Next base: position 27,172 of record PVJO010022543.1, on the reverse strand, counting down.
TAATAAATGTCAATTTAAGTAAAGCAGGCAATAAATGTCACAGACTGTCACCATTTTAGAAAATTAAAAAGATAAGCCAACAATTATAAAAAGAAAAGAGACTATAAGCCAATACTCAAGTGATTATATTTATCTCATTCTAGTTACTAACCTATTTTTACTAACCTAACTCATAACCTTAAAAAAATTATCAGAATTTTAATTCTCTCCATTAAAATACCAATCTACCTCAAAAAATACCTGAGAATAAATGACAATGAATACTACATTCAAAATTCACAAAGTTTTAGAAAAATGTTAAATGACCACACTTTAGAGAACACCTTTGCAGAAGTATTCTTAACAAATGTAGATTCATCCTTAACTATGTTTCAACAAAAAGTCACCATCTTTTAAAAGGGAAAACAATAAATCAAAATAATAAGTACTCATGATGCCTGCAACTAGTGAGTATAAAGCAGAAGTATCAATTATAATCTATAACTGCTGTGCCAAGGATAAAAATTATCTACATAGCAGAAGTTAAACTAAGATTCCATTTAAATGACTAGGTAAAGTATCATACCAAACCAGCAACAAATCTAGAACAATGCAAAAAGGCTTCACTGCAGTTAACTACTACTAGGTTTACATAATACAGCATCTTTCTTCACAAAATACAGATTTCTCAACATGTTTGACCTTAGTCAGGTGTGGCTGTACATGCCTGTCACTTAGGAGACTGAGGCAGGAGGATTGTGAGTTCAAAGCCAGCCTCTGCTACATAAAGACCCTGTCTCAAAAAACAAACAAAATGTTTCACCTTTAACAACTAGGATTCACTTTTACAGCGAACAATCAGAATTATAAGTATACTTTTTATTTTCAGAACTCGTATTGTATACTATTAGTTTGTGGTGTGTGTGTCTCTTTCTTTCTTCGGTGGTGCTAGAGATGGAACTGAGAGCACTCTATCATTGAGCCACATCCCAACCCTAGATTTATTTTAAACAGCGTACTTTTTAAGTTAAAAAAAAAAAACAAACAGTTAATAGCTGTATTGTAAAAGACCTAAGAATGGTGGCAAGAATTTCTCACTTCAAACATAATTATTTCTCTTCTCAAAGTAGACAAAACAAGCTACCTTCATAATGAAATATTTTCATAACACAGATCTAAAGGCAAGATAAAATCACAATCTAGGAACATAGCTCAGTGGTAGAGCATTTACCTAGCCTGCACATGCACATGCACATGCACACACACACGCACATGCACATAATCTTTGGCCAGCTCAGTATAAAATCAACTGAACCTCAGGTCTGGCAAAAGAGTGTATGATGCATTGGTGTAGAACTTAATAGAAAGAACTGGAAAATTCACTCTAAGATTTGGCTTTGGGTTTGTTTTTTAAGACATCTTTATCTTAATGCTGACAACTTCTACAGTGTTAATAGTTTATTTACTAAAAGGACAAATGTGAATAATATGAACCACCTATAAACAAAAATCTTATTTTTTTCCTGGACACCTAAAAGGCCCTAAGATAAAATCATTCACATGTCTATGTATATACACACAACAAAGAGGGGAAAACTTTTACATTTTTAATATAGAGAATGTAAAATGGATGTTCTAAACTAGAAAACTAAAAATTTTAAGACACTGATTCTTCCTTCCCAGAAACACCTTCAAACCTTTTACATTAGAGATATTCTATACTAGAAATATGCATATAACAGAAATTTTAAATGTCAAATAATCCTACAATTTTTTCATTCTCAGTAAGTTTTATATATATGATGAATTTTAAAAATTGACCTCCAAATTAAGCAGAAGATTCTGCCACATTTATCAAAAACATATACTGCTCTCTTAAGCCAAATTATCTTAACCCTCTTGATCACTGAAAAATCATCACTCTGTTCTTTTGTAACGACAAACAGTAGAGATGGGGAAATGTCAGACATACAATACAGTGAATTATTTCTAACCCAATCATTCCTCACCATACTAACACATCTACTTTTTAATCACTTTAAATGAACAAAAATGTAAAAATAGATCATAAGTTGATACTCATAAGGTTTATCAGAATCACATTTACCACATAAATTTAAATTCTTTTAAAATTGTCTACTCCTATGAATGCTTGATACAAGATATTAAAGTGACCTACTCTCTCTTTATGTAGTACCTTACAAAAAGGTCCCTTTCAAGGGGCAAGAGAAAAGGTCTATATAAAGAGACTTAAATGCAAATTACTCCTTTTCCCCTCAGTCTTGATGTTCATTATTTAAAAATCAAAAGTAGATGACTGTTTTAGTACAAACTAAAAGACACATATGTAGTATTGTTTTCTTTTTGCAGTATACCTACTGTAATTTCTCATCAAATATTTCTAGTTCAACAATTTAATACTTATTTAACTAGAACAATAAAAAGACAAACAAGAGTACACATGTGCATATACATATGTGAAATATATATACAAATATATAGACAATAAGTGTCTGCTTTAGACCAGGAACATTGCTCTATAACCCAATTATTCAAAGCTCACCTTGCAGAAAAAGGGAAAACATGGATTTTAAGATTTACTATAGAGAAATGCCTTTGTTGTATCAACAATTAGTATCAAATAACCTTACAATACATAAGGAAGAGAAAAATGCTATGAAAGGGCAATCTAGCATTTCACAGCTTCAGCTGCCTTACTCCACCCAGTCTTCTCGGCTCAATGGCTGTTCACAGCATCCACAAATATTGGCCCATTTTTTAAAAAGGAAGTGGGAGGAGGTACCAAAATAGGGCTTTCTCCATCAAAACTAACACATACTGAAATATTTTATACGAAAAATTGGGTTCCTTTCTCTGATTAAAAAAAAAAAGAAAAAAACAGCTTTAAATTTGTATTAGGAAATCCTCCTTTTCTCAACAAGCCAAACAATGATCATTTATAACAGAACATGAAAGACTAAATCACCCTAAACACAGATTACTATTCTGCTTTAACAAAAACCGCAATTTGCAACTATCAATTATTTTGCAAAAGTGCATCTTGAAAGACACCCATTGGATATTAAATGCCAATTAATACCGTAAAACCAAACCAGAACCTTATACAACATTGTATCACTACTGACATACCCACGTAGGAAATATTCCTGCTTAAAGGACTGAACCCTGCAGCAATTAAGCTCTGCTGCAGGGAAAAAAAAAAAAAAAAAAATTTAAGCAAACACTACTATAGCAGAAGGTGAGGATGGCAATATTACTGGTATGAAAGGCCCAAGCACTGTCTCTAGCCTTAAAGGAAATTCACACAAAACAACCCATCCTCAACAAAAATAGAAATACCAAAAATGGCACAAATTTTTTTGTTTGGCCTTTAAAATGGTATGACTCTTAAGGACTGTGGCCCGAAGTAGAGGTTGGAATAATAGCAAAATATTTTCTCCCGATTGCCCCTCATGGAAAGACGAGGGGGACCTTGGCATGACATCGCCCATCCAAAAGACCACAAATCGAGTCCCTTGTCTTCAAAAGCACAATTTCTTAACCAAAGAACTGCTATGAACTGGACCCGAACCCCAATATGAAAGGAAAATCTACCGCCCTCCTCCCAGGGAGTTTCTTGCTAAGTCACTGAAGAAAAGGCAGAATAACAAATAAAGCCAGGTACCTCTCTCTTCTAGCTCAGATACTGATAACCTCCTCCTTCTCCTCCTCTCTGCTGTGATGTTTAGAGTCAAAATTTGCCCACCACCTCAAAGGCATTTTCTCACCTGTGAGGCTAAATAGATTCAGGCACTGTGATTCCTAAAGGAGTGGGGAGAAGAGATTAGAGGAAGAGGAACCGCAGAGAGCCTCGAAGCTTAGTGTTAACGTCAAAAGGCAACTCCCGTCCGAAAAGTGGGTGGTAGAAAGGAAAACCCTGCCCGATGCAGTGGGTGGATGCTGCAGACAGCTCAGCGGGTCAGGGCCCTCGTCCTTACTGGATGCGGAGGTTGGACCACTGCACCTGGGGGCCAGGGAGGCGGTGGGCCACCCTGCTCATGTCAACCCCATCCTAAGGACAGGTGGGGGACGGAACGTCTTGGAGGCCCTGTGGGCACCCGAGCCCGGCCCCGAGCCGACAGCCGCGGAGGGGAGGGGTGGGGACTGCGGAGCTCGCCGCCGCGGCCGAGAGAAGGGCCGGGCCCTTTCCCCAAGACCAGAGAGCGACCTGCTCCCCACGCCCTTCCTACCCGAGAATACTTTTCTTGCTAAGTCACCGCGGGAGGAGGGCGATCCTCCGTCCGGAGGGCCACGGGAGGAGCTGCGGCGGGCCCAGCGGCCCCCGAGCCCGGGCCGGGAGGACGCGAGAGAGGGCAGCGCCCTCCCCGGCCAGGCCCCCCTCCTCCTAGCCTCTCACTCAACGGCCGTCGCGGCCGCCATTTTGAGAGCGAGGAGAGAAGAAGAAGGAGGCGGCGGCGGCGGCAGGGGGAGGGGAGAATGGGAGGGAGGGGACCGGCGCAGCCACATCGTCAGGCCGCCGGGCCCGGCCCGCAGCCGCCCGAGCGCGGCGGAGGAGACAGAGGGGAGGGCGCAGACCGTGGCGCCTTACCGGAGCGCTGTGCCGCCGCGTCCGCAGGGCCTCTTCCGTCCTTCACTCCCATCCACCGGCGGGGGAGGGGGGGAGGGAGAGGGAAGGGAGGAAGGAGGGAGGGAGGGAAGGAGGGAGGGGGAGGATGGCGCGCTGGGCCCAGTCCTGGGGAGGGGGAGGGGAGGGGAGCGGGCGGGCTCCTCAGCCGTGCCGGGGCTCGAGCCCAAGCCCAGCGCTCGCGGTTTCTCTCGCTCGCGCCCGAGCGCTCCCCTCCTGCTCCTTCTCGTTCCCTAGACTCCCGGGCCGCTGCTCGTTCGCTCCCTCACTCGCTATCTCGGCCGCAGGACTCCGCCGCCGCCCCGCCGCTCAGCTCCGTCTGTCACAGGAGCTGCCCCAGCGCTCTGACGTCACCGCGCCGCCGCCGCCGCCCCAGACCCGCCAGGAAGAGGGAGGGGAGCGGAGGTGGGGCTGCGGCGCATGCGCGGGCGCGGCCGGGCCCCAGAGCCGCGCTGCCTTCATCCTGGCGGGCGAGCGAGCGCGACCAGTGCGATTTAGCGGTACGGAGGGGCCGGTGGGCGAGCGTGCGCACGAGGCGTGGCTTTTCACGGCCCTAGCGTCGCTGTAACCTTGGAAGAGCCCCTTTTTTCCTAGACCATGACCGTTGTGTCCCCTTACGAACTCCGGTTCCGCTCGCTTCCCTGCCCCGTTTTTGCCCTCGTACTTCGCTCTCCCCGCTTCCCCGGCGGACCGCGGGGACCGGTTGGCGCCCTGCATCCCAGACCCCGGTAGGTTCCGGAGTAAGAAAGCCCGGGCCAGGCTGTCACTCCTTCTGCCTACGGGCTGCGATATTATCACTACCCCGAAAAAAAAAAAAAAAAAAGGGAAGTAGGTTGGTTGGCAAGAGAGAGAGGGCTGTTGAGGTTAAAACTGGCAGATGGAATGCCTTCGTTGTCTTCCTTTTTATTATAGGTCTTTAATTGGGAGGATTCGCTTTAAATGTGATTCAGCTATTATTTTCCTTAGTCACACACACCATACATCAGAGACTAGAAGTCTTGAAACTGACTCCCAAAGAAAGACCCAGAACTTTATTCCTACAAGGAATGTCCGTGTGTGTGTGTGTGTGTGTGTGTGTGTATTTGCTAAATTATGGATTGAAATATTGATGACAAAGTCTTAGGGATTTGTAGTCAATTTACTCCACACAGGAGACGCTTGGTTTTTTAAAACACCGGATTTGGAGCTTTGAATAATTCAATATAAGATATTCTTTTAATAAGAAGTATTGCATGAGATTATTTCATTATTAATTTATATTGTCCAAAACATAGGCTTAGGCTTATATTTACTGATTTTATTCCCTTTATGTAGGTAAATATATACACTGCGTTTGGGAAGCAGCGGTGTTAGCATTTCTGGTGTGAATCCTGTTCCAACACATGGCGGAAGTGTGACCTTGAGTAAATTAACATACTTCTCTTAGGTCTCGATTTCTGTATTAAATAGACTTAATAGCCAAGCATCGTGGTACATGCCTGTAGTCCCATCTACTCAGGATACCGAGGCAGGAAGATTACCAGAGCCCAGGAATTCCTCACCAGCCTGGAGAACATAGCAAGATTCTCTTTCAAAAGTAACAACAATAATAAATGAAATGGGCCTAATAAATAATTAGCTTGTAAGACTTTTGTAAGTATTGGAGAGAAGGTGCTTAATATGTGATAGATCTCACCTTTGTGGAGCTCACAGGTAACTCATGTAACCGTTCCTGTTGCTTGGTACCCAAGAGTTTCCTTTTACCAGGAAAAGTCTCTATTCCTGAAGTTTTCAAAAAGAACATGAGCCAGTAGCTTAGAGGGTTTGGGTGTTTACTTTCATGAAGGTAGAAAACTAAAATCAAATGGACTTTGGAAGATCTTTTCAAGGTTTACAGTTCTGGGGCTCTCTAATTAGAAATAAAGACAATAGGAGGCTCAGAACTTTAATCTATGCTCTATTACTTATACCCAATAACAGTCAATAAACGTGGAATAAATTAGCCCTTGTTGTAAGAATCCACCCTTCTTTTCATTTTTACATTTTAAAATACTTAGTATTGCCTGATATCATGCTGCTTAATATTTAATCAGTTGAATAAATATTTTTAATGAATGCTTTAAAAGTTGACAAAATTGCTTATAAAAAAATCAGAAGAACACTGATAAATACCAATGTAATATAAATAGCTACCTCTAACCTCCATGAACCTTGAGGCTCATATATTTAGAAAACAAATATATATGAGCTCACAGGCTCATATATTTAGAAAACAAATTTATATTATGGTGGGGCCTGGTGGCACATACCTACAATCGCAGACCTGGGGAGGCTGAGGCAGGCGGATCACCTCAGTTTTGAGGGCAGCCTGGGCAACATAGTAAGCTCAAGGCCAACCTGAAATACATAGCAAGACCCTGTCTCTAAATAAATAAATAAATACCAACACTTTGGGGGGAAAGTAATAAAACTTTCTCCCTGAATATGACTTTTCTGAACAAAAAACTGTATCACATGCTTAATTTGATTTGGAGCAATCATGTTGTTGTTCTGTGCACTTTCAGTTACTTGCTAACATTATAGATCCATTTTAATAAACAATAAACACTTGTCCACTGAAAATGGAGAATTAGGACATCTATGCTATCAATCACAATTCATAAAGACCTACTATATCCATCCAGGAAACATTTCATAATGGATATTTTGAGTGACGTTTCTTGAAAAAAAAGTAGAAACATCCGTTTTACTTAGCACAATTTAACAATCTCTCCATTCATTTGAATTGCAAATCTTTATTTTTCCAGCAGACATTTTCAAAATGGAAACATTTGTTTCGATTGCTGCTGTAAAATTAGTGTTACTTTAAACAATTCTGCAAATAAGCTGACTGGAAGAAACACTCCAAAAATATTGCTATTGGAGAAAGAACAAAATGTCTTCTAAAAGTATCTACAGAGCAAGTATTTGTTCACAATGAGTAGAAATGTTAAAAGATTATTTTTGAGAATTCAACTGTGCTCTGTAGTTGACAAGCAAATGTACATTGTTGTATGTGCAAATTTGAGAGAAGGCAATTAGCAAATGGTGAGAAGGAAGCTTTTGGGGATATAAATTACGTGAATTAAAGTCCCATTTAAAGAAGAACTATGACCCAACTGGCAAGAGACTCACTCTAGGAGATTTTAGCTAACTAATTGGTGTACCTCATTTCACCAAAGCACGGATATGTCAATAAGAGCAGATCTGACTGGACCAGTCATTCTTCATCTCAGCATCATGACATCTTTGTGTGTCATGAACATTGGGAGGCCATCGAGACAAATTAAAGGCTATTAACAGAGTGAAACGCTCAGCCTTGCTATACAGGACTATTTAAAAGCAGCATTTTGTAATCTGAAAATTTTTAAACACATGCATATGCATGTAATATATATACACATGGATATCTAAAGTGCTAACATAAAGAAACATCATACAAAGCGATGATTAATTTAGGATGTCAAAAAAAAAAATTTAGGATGTCACCACATGGACCAGGCAGAAGGTAAAACAAACTTTTTTCACTGTTACGGTGTATCTAATGGAATAAAAGATTAACTCTTAACAAAAGTAGACAGAATGAAATAAATGATAAAAAAAATGAAAAAAAAAGAATGAAATAAATGAAATCTCACACACCTATCACCAGGTTTGACAATTGCAAATTCATAGTGAATCTTTTATCATGTGTACTCTCACCCATTTCCTCCCATATTATTTTGAAACACGTACTAAGTATCACATTACTTTGCCTATTATTTATGTTACTCTAAAAAGAAAAAGAGTGCTGTTAAAAATAATTGCTGTACCATTAATGCACCTAGAGAAATAACAATAGTTCTTTAAGGATATTTTGACCTGTCCTTTTCTTTTTGCCCATGATCAGAAAACGTAGAGAAATTGGACAAGCAATACAATTAAGCAATCCTGCACAATAGAATTCTCCTGGAATACTCAAGGTGAACTACTAACAATTTTCTCATGGACACAACTTAAAAATTAATATAGATGGGCATGGCTGGGGATTTAGCTCAGTGGTTGGAGTGCTTGCCTAACAAGTGCAAGGCCTTGAGTTTGATCCCTGGTGTGCGCGCACACGCGTGCACACACACACACACATGCTATATATATATATTTATGTGTGTTTATGTTTATATTTATATTATTTATATTTATATTTGTATAGCTGGGCATGAGAGTGAATGCCTATACTCTTAGCTACTCAGGCCGAGGCAAAAGAATCCACTGAGCTCAGGAATTCAACACCAGTCTAACCAACATAGCAAGACCTTGTCTCTTTAAAAAAAAATAATATAAACTACTAGTCTTTAAAATGAATATTATTTGGCTGGGATATGCTCGAGGTGCTGGGTTTGATCCTCAGCTCCATAATGATACTAATAATAATAATAATAATAATAATAAAGTGTCCAGGAAAGGTGGTACACACCTGTAATGCCAGCACTCAGGAGATTGAGGCAGGAAGATAACAACTTTGAGACTATCCTGGACTACATTCTACTAGTGGAATGTGGTGCGACTTTCTCAAAAAAACCCTGTATAAATTAAATGAAATGAATTGTACAGGTAGAACTGATCTTCATAGACATGGGAATGACTACACATGTCTAAAACCTCACCTGGTAGTTTTTTTATCTAAAAAAAAAAAGCTGTTTTTTCAGCACTGGATTGAACCCAAGACTTTCACATTGAGCTTCAGCATTTCTCTCTCCCTGCTCCCTCTATTTATTTATTTATAGACAGTTTCACTAATTTGCCCATGCTGTCCTCAACCTTGCAGTCCTTCTGCCTCGGCCTCCCAGAGTGTAGTACAGGTGTATGCTGCCATGTAATCTGCAAAATTTGACCCAGGAAAATTGTACATGACCAAAATCACGACCACAAAAGAATACTCACAATAACAGAAAACATTAAAAAGCTTAATCAATAAATAAAATTTTATTTTAACATTCTTACAGAATAGAACTGATCTCAATGGAAATAATTTCACAAAAAATGAAAATAGGAAAATTTAACTCTATTAAATAAAGACTTGATCAAAAAATTGAAAAGAGCTGGGCGTGGTGACACATGCCTATAATGCCAGCACTTAGGAGGCTGAAATGGGAAGATCATTGTGAGTTTGACACTAGCAGGGCTACATAGTCAGTTCAAGGCCGGTTTGAACTACATAGCAAGACCTTGTTTCAAAAAAAGGATAAAAATAATAATAAGATAAAATGATTAGTTTGATCTGATATCTACATACCATCCCCCCAAAAAAACACTTGTGGATGTGGGTATAATTCTGATTAAAACACTTAAATTTAAAAAGGCTGAAGCAGCCAGGCATGGTGGCTATGCCTAAAATCTTACCACTCTGGAAGGCTGAGCCAGGAGGATGTCAAATTTGGGTCCTGCCTGAGAAACTTAGCGAGATCCTGTCTCCAAATAAGAAAAAAAACTGGATTTCAAGTCTCCAAAATGATGGTCAAAAAACCCCTAAGTTATATGAAGATATTCCCTAATCATAGTCTCTGTACTTTCTTTTTTCCAAGGCTTATTTAAAAAATATTGTACTTGGGGCTGGGGATTTAGCTCAGTGATTAGAGTGCTTGCCTTGTAAGCACAAGGGCCTGAGTTCGATCCCCGGCACCACCAAAATAAATAAATAAATAAATAAATAAATAATATTGTACAGAATGTATAAAAGAAGCAAGATGCGGTAGCACACACCTATAATACCTGCACTGGGGAGGCTGAGGCAGGAAGATCGTTGGGAGTTCAAGGCCAGCCTTGAGAGAGATAGAGAAAAAGCAGGCTTTCCTTGGTTAAGTACTGATTTGGAGCCCAAACTGCTACCCCTTCCACCATATTCCACTAGGAGAAGGAATTTATATTATTTCACTGTGCATCCTTGACAGCATTCACAGCCCATTCCAGATTCATTTCTTTCCTTCCTCCCCACCTTTCCTCCTCTTCTCTTCTTCCTCTTTCCCTTCCTGCTCCCCTTCTCTTTCTCCTGGAGTGCTGGGGATTGAACACAGTGCTCTACCACTGAGCAACAAATTCAAACCTAGAAGAAGTTTTGTGTGTGTGTGTGCAAGAGATCAACCTGTCTTGTGTTTCCTAGGCAAGCACTCTAACCACTGAGCTAAATCCCCAGCCCCCATACTTTCTTCCTATTAAGACTTAGAAATATGTGCTACTGAAACAAAAAAAGAAAAAGAAAAAAAGTATGAGCTACTAAATTTAATCTTACTCCCCTTAAGTAGGTTTTGTGTGTTTTTTGTTTTGTTTTTTGAGACAGGGTCTCACTGTGTAATTCAGGTTGGCCTCTAACTCACTATGTAGTCCAGGTTGACCTTGAACTTGTAATGATCATCCTGTCTCAGCCTCAGGAGTCCTGGGATTACAGGTGTGTGCTGCCATGCCTGGCTAGTTTTTATTTTTTTATTTTTATTTTTTTTTTCTGGCTAGTTTTTCTTAAAGTATTTTCAATTTGACCTACAGCAGAAAGAATCTTGGCCCATATTTAGGGTGAAAATAGGAAATGATATCAGATGTTAGAATAAATTTGTATAAAACAGCATTTTAACTGGTTGTGGTGAGGCACACCTGTAGTCCCACCTATTAGAGAGGAAGAGGCAAGAGGATCACTTGAGATCAAGGGTTTGAGACCAGCCCAGGCAACATAGTGAGACTTTATTTCAGAAAAACAAACAAAACAGCCAGGTGTGCTGCATGCCGGTAAGCCCAGCACTCGGGAGACTGAAGGCAAGAGGATCACCATGAGTTTGAGGCCATCCTCAAATAGCAAGCACAAGGCCCCGAGTTTGATCCCCAGCGCTCCTCCCAAAATATGAACCAATACCACATAGAAGTATCATTTGAAATTACTAAATATACAGTGGAAAAACAACCTATAGAATGGGAAGAAATATTTACAAGTCATATTTTTGGTATGGAAGTGATATGTAGGATACATAAAAAACTCCTACAATTCAACAACAAATAATAACTCAACTTAAAAATGAGCAAGGACTTCAGTCTTTCTAAAAATGATACACAAATGACCAAGAAGCATATGAAATAGGAAACAGGGAGATAGCTCTTTTGCAAAGGGAAAGGGGATCAAGAGATGGACAGAGGAGTGAGGGAAGCATAAAAACAATTAAGATGTGTTAGGTACATGTACCAATTTCCCACGATGAATGTAATCATTATGTACCATGCCTACAATCTCAGCTATTTGAGAGGCTGAGGCAGGAGGATCACAACTTTGAGGCTATCCTGGGCAATTTAGTCAGACTGTCTCATAAAACAAACAAACAAGATCTGGGATGTAGCTCAGTGGCAGAGAACCTGCCTGATGTATGTGAGTACTCACATTCAATTCCAACACTGCAAATAAATAAATAGATCTGGGCAGAATCCCAGCATTTAGGAGGCTGAGGAAGGAGAATTGTCGTGAGTTCAAGGCCAGCCTGGAATACATAGCAAGACTATGTCTCAAAAAACAAACACAACGGGCTGGAGATTTAGCTTAGTAGTTAGAGTGCCTGCCTCACAAGCACAAGGCCCTGAGTTCGATCCCCAGCACCAAAAAAAACAAAACAAAACAAAACAAAAAAAAACAAATAAATTTGGAATGTTTCAAAATATCCTGTTGTCCCATAATGTATGCTTTCAATCTAACAAAAAAGCATGGACCAATTTTCCAACTGGCTCTAGAGATTTGCCTTATTCTCTTCAATGAGTGCTCAGTGTTTCCTAGCATGAATGTATCATCATGTATTTAATCATTCCCTACTGATAAATTTTAAATTGTTTCAGCTTTTTCTATTTAAAAAAAGTTCTCAATAAATACTATGATTTAATGAATCCATCTGTCTTTGCTTCTTTGTGATGAGTAATGTTTTGTTTTCTTTTAGGGACAGGGTCTCGCTGTGTAGTTCAGGTTGGCCTTGAACTCACCATGTAGCCCAGACTTGCCTCAAACTCACAGCAATCCTCCTTCCTCAGTTTCCCAAGTACTGGGATTAAAGGCGTGCACCACCACGCCTGGCTGTGATGAGTAATGTTTCAGAAGTGACATTGCACTGGGTACAGTGGTACAAGTCTGTAATCCCAGTTCTCTGGGAGGCTGAGCTCAGCCTGGGCAACTCGATGACTTAGCAAAACCTTGTCTCAATATGAAGAAATACCCCCCAAAAAGGCTGGGGGTATAATTTAGTTCAAAGGTTTTGGGTTCAATCCTTTGTCACACACACACACACACACACACACACACACACACACACAGACTGAAATTGCTAGGTCAAAAGATATGTAAAAGTTTTCACAGATATTCTGAAATTATCCTTCAGAAATACTTAACATTTTACATTCACAGGATTTAAGAACATCCATTTACTCATATTTTTACCAACACAAATATTATAAATCCTTCCAACTTTTGCCCATCTAGTAGATGAAAAAAGTATTATTTATAGAGTATCTGGTCACTTACCCAGAAAACTCAAGAAAATTGTTTTTAAAGAAAACAGTTATGGGACTGGGGAGTTAGAGTGCTTGCCTAGCAAGCACAAGGTCCTGAGTTTGATCCCCAGCACCAAAACAAACAAACAAACAAACAAAACAATTAACCAAGCATGGTGGCTCAGGTTTGTAATCTCAGCATTCAGGAGGCTGAGGCAGGAGGATCATCACAAGTTCAAGGCCAGTCTGGATTACATGGTGAGACCCTGTCTCAAAAAAAAAAAAAAACCAATTAACTAAATAAAATTAGATTGGAGAGCTGGGTATATGTGAAGGAAAGCAATTTCATGCTGACAGAAGTACAAATTGTACTCCAGAAGACAGTTTCTCAGGATGAGGCAAAAAAGATTGAAAGTTGCATTTCTTTGGCTCAGCCATCAAAAATTCAGAATTTATCTGGGTATGGTAAGTGGCAGCACAGGCCTATAGTTCTGGCTACTTGGGAGACTGAAGTGTGTCCCTTGAGCACAGGCATTCAAGACCAGCCTGGACAACAAAGAGAAAACCTGTCTTGAACAATAACAAAAAACAACCAAATGAAAATTCAGATTCTTGGCTGGGGATTTAGCTCAGCGGTTAAAGGGCTTGCCTTGTAACCATAGGGCCCCAAGTTCGATCCCCAGCACCTCCCCAAAAAAATTCAAATTCTTTTATTCCCAGGGAAATGAAGAAACATGCAAAGATTTAGCTACAATAATGTTTACTGAAGCATGCTTTATGAATAACTGAAAACAACCTAATTGTCCAACAAAAGACTAGTTAAATAAATGATGTTCCATTCATACCAATAGTACGCATCTGTCAGGAGTTATTTTATAGACTAAAATTTGACAAATTAATATTTTCATATTATAGTGCTCAATGAAAAAGATCATGAAACAGTTTATACAATTTGATATCAATAAAAATGTATAGATGTAATTCTAAATTGCTAATAAAATTTAGTTTGGTCTAATTTAGTTTATCCTATAAATAAGATGTGGTTTTTTTTTAATACAATAGAGTACTACTCTACCATAAATAAGGATAAACTTGAAACATTTCTAGGTAAATGGAGGCACCTTGAGACCATTCTCTTAAGTGAAATATATTGGACACGCATTTAAATACTGCGTTGTTTCTCTGGTGTGAGAAACAGAAAGTGTAAGTAAGGACCAAAATGTATAATATATATCAGGGAAAGTGAAGAAATTGTTCAAGTGGGAAGGGGAACACGGGAGGGGGAGGGGAAAGGAAAGGAGTGACAAGAAAAAAACAAATGAAGGAAAAAATGGAAACAAAGCTTTTGTAAATAAGGAAGGGAAGAGGGGTTGAAGGCAGAAGCAAGATATGTCATGTGCAGGTAAAAATTCCCTATGATTAATGTTATTATGCATATCTAAAATGTACCACTAAAATTTAAAAATAAATTTAAATGTAATTTATCCTGAAGAGGACTACTTTTGAAAACCCAAGCCAAAGCACCAATTCAAATGTAAGCTTAACACCTGACATCCAAACTAAGTGAGCAGGAATAGATGTAAATATAAAACTCAGAGATAATCCTGGTACAGAAAGTAAATGCCTATTCTGGGACCTTAAAATGAGATTTCTTAATGAAATTAACAGCTGTTTGAGTAACCTTTCTCTGCTTGTTTACAAAGATCACAAGCTTTGCCAGGGTATCTCAGGATTGTTTTAAGGGGCTCCAGAGACCCTGGGAGCCCCGTATAGCTTCTCTCATTTAGATGCTTTCCCAGTGGTTGCAAGAATCCAAACAAGATGCTTTCAGCTCAACATTGCAGTGTCCCCAGCAAAAAGGAGGGCCAGTGTTTGCTTTGTGACAATTCCCTATTTTCCCAAACCATGAATCAGCCCCATTGTCCCACCCGCCTCTGTGCATCATTCATTCCGTGTTCATCACAGCTGATGGCAGAGGCAGGAACATGACAAAGAAACTCAAACTCTGGGCAAGAGGGAGAACAAGAAGCCACAGTATTTAATTCTGCGTTAAAGAAAGTCAGGCTTTCTCAGGGGCTGCTTCAGAAAAATAGCTGGAAATGTGTCAGAAGGTGGGTTTCATGGACATTTAATTTATAAAATACTACTTAGAATTGATCAGTATCTTCTGTCCAAAGATAAAGGAGTCTGAATGTGTAAACATTTTCTGTGCATCCAGCTGTGTCAGTTTTTTCCCTCCCTTCCTCCACTGAATTTCTTCCTCCCTAGTTTCTCTCTCCTCCTACTCCTTGCTCTTCTCTGTTGGAAATGACAGCTTAACCTGGATAATACTCTTCCTTGTTCACATTGAACATACAACTGATGCTCACTCATTCGACCTGAATCTGTCGTGTGTTTTATTTTATAAAGAATTAAAAGGGAGGGAGCTTCCATCTTCTGGTCATAGCACCTGTTGCCTAAAAAGTCATTGCTGTTTTTAAATCCTCTGCACCAGGTCTGAGCCCTGTCTTTCTACTCCATAATAACTCAATTTGCCTATATTGGAGATGGTAGTATGCGAAAAAAAAAAAAAAGAAAGAAAGAAAAGAAAAGAAAAAGAAACAGAAGGCCATTTGAGCAAATTTGGGGCAATTTTGAAAGGATAGAAAGTGGTTGGGGATTTAGCTCAAGTGGTAGAATGCTTGCCCGGCAAGCCCAAGCCCCTGAGTTTGATCCCCAGCACCTCTCCTCACTCCAAAAAGTAACAGCTGAAAGGATGCAGCAGAGCTGCTGAAACCAGGAATAGCCAAGTAACCTTGAGTCCCTGCTTCCCTCTCCCTGCTTCATTCCTCTTCCCTGTACATTACCTGCCTGTCTCTCCGCATTTCTGCTTTCCCCCTCTCTTCTAATCCACTTGACAGGCAGAATATGGCTGCTATGTAGCTCCCAAACCACATGTTAAAATCCTAGTTGCCTGCAGTGTGGATTAGCCATTTCTCCATCCAACCCTAAATTCCCCCCAGAAATCCTAGAAAGACATCCACATCTCATCCAAACAGCTGCGTCCAGGGAGGCGGAATTGGGTGGTAGCAAAATGGCTCTCAAGAGCCCACTCCAGTCACGTGGGAACTGTGGTTATGTTTCCCACAGAAAGGAGGATGACAATGGGGCTGGTAAACGACCTAAACAAAATCAGTTTATTGCTCTGATATTTGGACTATTTGGTAACAGATTCTTTTGTTCTTGTTGAAACTCAGGAATTTCAGAGTTCCAGTTGTCTTTTTTAAAAATGAAGTTGCACGATCATGACCAGTTTACGTAGCATAGTGGAGACATGTGACCACTTCTCATGGGTGGTCCAGGTGACCATGCTCTTGGATCCCAGCTGCACAAAACCTCTGGATCTTTCCAGTCTTTAAGACCCAGTAAATTCAAAATTGTGTGGTGAATATTTACTTTTCTTTCCACTCTCCTTGGTTACAGGGCCTGTTTATAGGACTAACTCAGATCTTCAGAAAGGTAGCTCTGTATTATTGAAGGTCAATAATGTGTTAAAAATAGTACTGACTGGAAGAAGACTCGAGTTTCAAGCTAGATGCTTTCCTTGAATGCTTTGTCATGAGGCAAAGCACTTGGTTTCTCTTCTTTCCATTTGGGAAATATGGGTAATAATATTTTATTCCTGCCTCACAGGGCTGAATGAGGGTTAAACAAGATTATGTAATCAAAAGGAGTCTGTGAACTATACATAATGTGTCACCACACCAAATTTTGGTACAAATGAGGGTAACTATTTTCATACAACATAATATGGTAGATAAATTAAGGTTCATGTCAACCAATGGTACTAGAACAATTAGCTATCAATATGCAAAAAAAGAACCTTGATCCATATATTTTTAAATGTTTTTTATTTCATGAAAAAATAAAACAAAATTTCATAATAAAATAATAATAGAAAAACAACAGTTAATACACTGTGTATCTTTTTTGATTTTTGTTTTTTGTTTTTGAGCCAGGGTCTGGGATTATAGACCCCAGGATTACAGGCATGCACCACCACCCACCACCTTCTGTGGACCACCACGCCTGGCTACACTGGGTATTATTTTTTTAATAGACTTTTATTAAAATTCATCCAAAATTACACAAACTTACAGGTTATTACACAAACTTACAGACCATAATACATTGTGCTTTTTGCTTGTAACAACAAGCAATGTAAACAGCCACATATTGTCTTCAAAAATAGTTACTCAGAGTATAAGATATAGACAAAAAAGATTTTGTCTTACAAAGGAGAAAACAGTAGTACAAAACTTTCTTTTCCATGAACTAAGAGAAACTAGTTGATCCATATCTCGTACCATACATGAAAAAGACCCTGAAATGAATCACAAATCTATGTTTAAGCCTAAAACTGTAAACTTCCAGAATAAAATGTAGGAGAAAATAAAACATAGGGGAGGCAAAAATTTCATAGGTGAAACACAAAAATCATGAACCATAAAGAAAAAAAAAGATCAATTAGACTTGATAAATGAAAACATCTACTCTTCAAAAGGTAGTTAAGCATCTGTAATTCCAGCACTTGGGAGGCTGAGGCAGGAGAATTGCTGCAAATTCGAGGCCACCTTGGGCTACATTGTGAGTGTAAAGCCAGCCTGAACTACATAGTGAGACCCTGTCTCAAAAAACAAAACAACAGAGGCCGGGCTTTTAGCTCAGTGGTTAAAGTGCTAGCCTTGCAAACACAAGGCCCTGAGTTCAAACCCCAGCATCAAAAAACGAACAAACAAAACAAAACAACAAAAAAGGCAATTAAATCAATGTTGTATTATACAACTTGTTTTGTTTTTTGTTTTGTTTTCTTTTGGTTTTTTTTTGAGGGAGAGTCTCACTATGTAGTCTAGACTGGCCTTGAATTTACTACGTAGCTCAGGCTGGCCTCAAACTCAAAGCAATCCTCCTGCCTCAGCCTTCCAGGTGCTGGGATTACAGGCGTGCACCACCACACCTGGCCTGTATTATGCAATTTGTAATCCCAGCTAGCAATTTGTAATCCCAAATAGCAAGACTCCATTGAATAGCAAGACTCCATCTCAAAAAAAAAAATAAAAAAGGAAAGAAAAAACAGTTAAGAAGATGAAAAGACAAGACACAAATTGGGAGAAAATATTTGCAAAACATGCATCTGATAAAAGATGTGTATCTGCCAGGCATGGTGGTTTATGTCTGTAATCCCAGCACTTGGGAGGCTGAGGCAGGAGGATCACCAGTCTCTGGGCTACGTAGTGAGTTCAAGGCCAGTCTGAGTTACATAGTGAGACCCTGTCTCAAAAAAAAAAAAAGTGTATCTAGAATATATAAAGAACTGTCACGGGCTGGGAATTTAGCTCAGTGGTTAGAGTGCTTGCCTTGCAAGCACAAGGCCCTGAGTTCGATCCCCTGCACCAAAAAAAAAAAAAAAAAAACCCAACTCCCCCCCAAAAAAAGAACTGTCACAATTCAATACGTAATATGAAAAAAAAGACAATTCAGAAATGGGCAGAAGATTTAACCAGACACTTAGCAAGTAAACGAAGAGATGGCAAATAAGCATATGTGAAAAAGTTCAAAATCATCAGCCATAAGGATATCCAGACTGAAACACAATGTGACACCACTACATACTTGTTAGAATGGCTAGAATAAAAAATAATATATTGACAATACCAAATGCCATAGAGTATATACAGAAAAACTGGGACTTTTCATATATGGCTAGTGGGAGTTCAAGAGCGCGGTGATCACTTTACAAAACATGCAGTTTAAAATAAATATACATTAGTTAGAGTGCTCGCCTTGCAAGCACAAGGCCCTGAGTTCGATCCCCAGTACCAATAAATAAATAAATAAATAAATAAATAAACATTTACCAACAATTCTACTCCTAGGTAATGACCCAGCAAAATAGAGAAAAATGATTGCACAAAACCTTGGATGCAAATGTCTGTAGCAGCTTTAGTCAAAAAATGGAAACAAACCAGAGGCCCATCAGCTAGTAAATGGATAAATACACCGGTATAGCCATACAATGGAGTATTATTCAGCAATAAAACAGAGCAAATGACTGAAAACATCCTGTGGTGGATGAATCTTTTTCTTTCCAGTGGGAGGGATGGCACTCGGGGCCTCGAGACGGTAGACAGGCATGCTGCCGCTGAGCTACACCCCCAGCCCTGGATGTGTTTTAAACACATCATGCCAAATGAAAAGTAGCCAGACTCTAATGATTGCGTCTTTATAATATTCTAGAAAAAGTCAAAATTGTAGAGACAGAAATCAAGGCAGTAGTTGCCAGGGGCCTCAGGTAGGGAATTGTGTACCCAGAAGCACTGGGGATTTTGGAGGGTGAAACTATCTTATATCTTGGTTGTGGTGGTAGTTACACAACTGCGAGTGCGGGGCAAAACTCACAGAACTGTGTGCCCAAAAAGCTAATTCTACCTTATGTAAATTATTTCTCAGTAAACCTGACATTAAAGAAAACAGTGGGGCAGCTTTCAAGAAATCAAACATATTACTACTTCATACAATCAAGCAATTCCCCTCCTAGATATATGTCCCCAAAGAATTGAATGCAGGGATTGGAACAGACAGTAGGATTATTCGCAACAGCCGAAAAGCTAGAAATGAATCAAATATCCATCAAAAGATGGATGAATAAACAAAAAGATGGATGAATATACACACAATGGAATATTAGTCATTAAAATGAATGAAATTTACGTGCTACAATATGGATGAGCCTTAAAAACATTAGGCTCAGTGAAAATACCCACATGAAAGGATAAATAGTATATGATTCCATTTATATGAGATACTTACAACAGTCAGATTCATAGGAACGTAAAGTAGAATAAAGATCACCAGAGATTGGAGGAGTGAGGGGAGAAAGGGGAGCTGTTTAATGGGTAATTTGGTTTCTGTTGGAATGATGAAAAAGTTATACAAAGAGAAAGCAGTGATGGTTGTACAACATTATGAAGATACTCAAGGCCACCGAATTATACACCTCTAAATGGTTAAAATGGTAAATGTTACTTTAAAAAACCATAATTAAGGGGCTGGGGATTTAGCTCAGTGGTTAGAGTACTTGCCTCACAAGCACAAGGCCCAGAGCTTGATCCCCAGCACCCAAAAAACACAAAAACAAAACAAAACAAAAAACCACAATTTGAAAAAAAGCACAAAGGGGACCTGGGTTTGAATCCTGGCTCTGCCATGTATCACCTTGTCCCCTGGGGTAAGTTACCTAGGTCCCCTTGGATTAGAGTGGTCAGGTTGTACTACAGTTAAAATAAAACAAATTTCCAAACTCTGAAATCTCCATGCTAAGTATGCATTCTGGGGGTCTGGGTGTGTAGATCAGGGGCAGAATGTGTGCTTAGCAGGCCTGTAGCCCTGAGTTTAATCCTCAGCACCAATAGTAATAACAATAATAATATTTATAGTGCATATTCCCTATCAGTAAGGGTCAGTGGGGGAAACAGAAGGCTCTGTTCCAAAAGACTTCCCAAAGTACCAGGTTGATGGAGATTCCATTCTATCTGGTCCCTGCTGTTCCGGGAACCACAGCAGAGGGAGAGACTGGGGTATCACACTGAAGTTTCGTGGCCAGCAATTCTGGCTCCACCCAACTGGCAGGGGCTGGGAATAGAGGCTGCAAGCGGAATTCTGGGGACAAAACTATCTCTGCCATACTTTCTTGGCTTCCATTTCTTTTTTTCTTTTCTTTTCTTTTTTGGTGCCGGGGATCGAACTCAAGGCCTTGCGCTCGCCAGGCAAGCACTCTAACCATTGAGCTAAATCCCCACAGCCCTTGGCCTCCATTTCTGCATCCAAAAAATAAGCTTGGGAATTTTAAAATTTCAGGTTGTTGTGAGGATAAAATGATATGACATACTTTTAAAGGGCCTAGTGCACATAGTGAACACTTGGAAAAAATTACGTTCTCTCTAGCCCCATGGTTTCCTTTCATGCTGAGGATTAATAACAAGACTGGATTACTGAGTCTGCATTTTTTTTTCCCAGTTCTGGGGATTAAACTCAGGGCCTTTGCACTAATCTATATCCCCAGCTCCCCCAAACCCTTTAAAATTTTTTTTATCTTGAGACAGTGTCTTGCTGAATAGCTAAATTTCCCAGGCTAGGCTCAAATTTGCAACCCTCTTGTCTCAGCCTTCCAGATTGCTAGGATTATAGGCATGCATAGCCACATCTGGTTTCTGGGTCTGCTTTTTTCATGTGGGGGCATGCTGGGGATCGAACTCAGGGCCTTGTGCTTACTAGGCAAGCACTCTACCACTTGAGCTAAATCCCCAACCCCTGGGTCTGCTTTTTAAAGTGTCTGAAACGGCTCTTCTGACAGCAACCAACTCACCTCCATCTCACCAATACCAGGTTCCAGTCAGATCTCTTCTTAATTGTAAAAAAAAGAAACTCTCTGGAAATAGCTCAAGTAAATGAAGGTTTAGAATAAGGATAAAGAAATCTGAGAAAAGAAAAAATGAACCATGGCACCTTGTGGAAGGCAAGAGATGATCATTGCTTCTGGGAGATGGACAGGTCTTCTCTGATGGTTTATCCGCGGCTCACAGTGTATCTGCTCAACTTTCTCGTATTTCCTCCTGGCTGCCTTCCATGGGTCTCCCTCCCTCAGGACTCTGGCTTGCATGTGGCAGTAAACATGTAACATGCTTGCTTCTTCATGGTGTTTCCATTTGAGTGTCCAGCTTGGACTGATAACTTCTCTCTATACATTATTTCCTGAGGAGAAACTTTAGGTCAAGTTTGTCTTTCCCAGCTTGGGCATGTAGACTATGGAGAGCTGACCTGTCAGTGTCTAGCTCCCTCCTGATAAGGTGTCCTTCCCTTGTCCAGTCAGCCTGGGTTCTTCACACTTCCTTCACTGGCCAGGTGGCTTGCTGATCAAGGGCTGCCAACCGGAACAAATTATCTGAAACTAGAAGCTGAGTGAGTCAGCACCCAAAATATGCTTAGTAAAAGTAAACATTATCATAAAAACAGACTTTGCTAATTTAATATATGAGAACAATGGAATTTCATTTTATCTTCTGTGGTTCTGGAGATCACACATGCATACTAGGTTAGCACTCTACCACTAAGCTACATCTCCAATCCAGGAATTTCATGTTAGTTCACATTCTTTTTTAGTGAAGTTGAACATCTGCCCCCCGATTTGTATATTTATAATCTAGTTTTTGCTCATGTCTTTGTTAACATTCTTGGTGATGTCTTAGTTACTTTCTTCATTACAGGGACGAAATACCTGAAATCCACAAGTCAGGGAAGATTTATTTTGGCTCACAGTTTGCAGAGGAGTCAGTCCAGAGTCATCTGGCTCCAAGGCAGGGCGGGCTGGCAATGGTGCCTTGCGGAGGAGAAACTGCTCGTAGCAGGGCAGCAGGAAGCAGAGAGAGGGCTCAAGGGAGGAAGACAGATACTCTCTTAGGCCTCGCTCCCCATTGACCCACCTACCCCAACCAGGCTTCGCTTCCCAAATCACATTTAGCTATAAATTTATCAGTGGACTAATCTACTGATAAGTGTCACACCCCCAGGATCCAATCACCTCCCCAAAGCCCCACCTATGAGCACATGAGGCTGTAAGAAGACAGCTAGATAATGAGCCATAACAGTACATTTTTCTATTGCTGCACCTATCTTTTCCTGGGTGACGAGTAAAAATATTAATTATTTGTTACATATATTGTAAATATTTTCCCTTGTTTGCCATTGATATTTTGATCTTGTCCATGGGGGAATTTTGGTATAAAGATTTTTTGTGTTTTTGTTTTGTTTTTTGGTAGTCAGAACTATTATCTTTTCCTTTATGTTTTCTACCCATAAAGTTGTATTTAGAAAGTCCTTCTGTTCCCCAGCTTCTTAATAATACTCATTTATTTTCCTCCTAGAACATTTATGATTTCATTTTGTACATTACTTTGTGTGCGTTATAGAATAAAAATAATAATAGCTAACTTTTATGGGGCACATTCCGTGTGATAATCACTGCGTTTTTATTTTTTACACTCATTATCCTTTTTAATCCTCACAGTCGTAAAAGGTAGTCACTTTTACTACCTTGCTTTTTAATATGGAGAAATGAGGCCTATGGAGGTTAAGTATCTCCCCTGCAATTACGCAGTTAATCAGTGGCAAAACTGGCATTCATTCTACAAACCTGTCTGCTTTCAAAGAGCTTAATCATTGCTCTGATTTTCTAACTTCCCCCAAAATCATCAGCCAACTTTTAAAGTATCATTTGTTGTCAAATCCTGCCTTTTCCCCACTGATCGAAAAGTCACTCTTGCCATATAGTAGCTTTTGATACATTCTTGGGTCTATTTCTGCCCTTTCTTTTCTATTCTATTGATTCCCCTGTCTATTCCTGTGCCAGTAACATAATGTTCTAGTGACTGCTGCATTATTTATACATTCTATTATCTGGTAGGCCGAGTCACCACTAGATGCTCTTCTTTTTCAAAGTTTTCACATTTTTTTCTTTGTGATTTATTCTTCCAGAGAAACTTTAGAATCGTACTACAAGGTCCTCAAGAAATTCCATTAAAAAAAAAAGGAAATTCCATTGAGTTGTTTATTGAAATGGTGTTAAAAAAAATTAGGGGTGCTGGATATTAGGCTACATAGTGAGTTCAAGGCCAGCCTGAACTATATAGTGAGACCTTGTCTCAAAAAAAATAGGTAGGGGGGATCCCTCATGTATTGAGAGCTGAGTTCATCAGATTCCTTGGTTCATAGCACACATAGTCTATTAAAGGTCCTTTACATATTTTAACCCATCTTTTTTTTTTTTTTTGGTGCAGTTGGAACCTCAGGCTTGCTAAGTACAATATTCTACTACTGAGCCCCAGCCCTAGCCCAACTCCTCCCCACCTCTTTCTTTCAATGCTAGGTATAGGACCAGAGGAGTGCTAAACTACATTCCTCAGCCTTTTTATTTTTATTTTTATTTAATTTTGAGACAGGGCTAGGCATAGTGGCACATGCCTGTAATCCCAGCACTCAGGAGGCTGAGGCAGGAGGATTACAGAGAGTTTGAGGCCAGTGTGGCTACATAGTGAGACAGAGTCTTCCTATCTTGCCTAGATTGGCCTTGAACTGGAATTCTCCTGCCTCAGCTTTCTAAGTAGCTAGGATTATAACCCTGAGCAACATTCCTGGCAAGAAACTTCTTTTAAATGCTGGGGATCAAACTCAGGGCCTTTCACCTGCTAGGCAAGCACTCTACCACTTGAGCTAAATCCCTTACACTCGAAAAGCTTCTTTTATAAAGGTCTTACTCAGAAAAAAAAGTCTTACTTGGGAGGGGAGAGAAAAAATTAAGATGCATTCTGTACATGTACCAACACCCCATGATGAATATAATCATATGTAGTGCAAACATGTACTAATAAAAATAAAAATTAAAGAACAAATAAAGTTCTTTAATCTCATTCACAGTCCTCAAGACCCAATTACGTTCCTTTTTTTTTTTTTAAAACCCAATTAACTTCTAAAGCCTCCACCTTTTAATACTGCTGCAATGGGGATTAAATTTAAACATGGATTTTGGAGAGGACACAAACATATAAGTCATAGAAGAGGCTACAGAAATTATACTTTATTTTCCTTCAAATACTGAGGCAGTACAGGTTTTCCCGACATAATCCACTGAGTCATATTCATCCTTTCCATATAGATTTTTGGTGACATCTTCTTTTCTTGGTTTGTTTGTTTTCTTTTTCAGTACTGGGGGTTAACCTCAGGCCTTTGTACTGAATTACATCCCCAGCCCTTTTTAAATTTTTTTTTTAATATTTGAGCACTTTTAATACAAATAACTTGATATCATTGTTCATAGTTGTCAAATTTGAAAAGATGGTACAAAAAAGGAAACAAGCATTTTCAAATTTTTAATTTTGCGAACAGGTCTCTCATTAAGTCAGTGAGTTGCCCAGGATGGACTCCAAACTTAGGATTTGTTCCTGCCTTCTCTATTCTTTTCCATTGGTTGTGGTTCCGTTCCTGTCGCATCGCCATTCTGGTTTTGACTTCACGGTGTATGAAGTGTACATACACTTAAGCATAGGATTCTGGCTCAACCGTGTATCATCAAATCTGATGGCTCTTCTCTCCTCTTATCGTTCTTTGTTTTGAAAACTAATTTAGCTATTCTAATAAGAAAAGATTATCAAATTTCTCCAAAAAAATCCTGATGACACTTCAGTTTGAATTGCATTTAATTAACAGATTACTTTTGGAGAATTGACTTTTGTATATTTTTAGACAGAATCCTGCTATGCTGCTCAGGTTGGTCTCAAACTCATGAACTCAAGTGATCTTCCATGTAATTGGGACTTCAAGGGTATGCCATCATGCCTGGTGAAGAATTGAATTTATAAAAAGTAATATAAGAGCCAGGCATGTTGGCATATGCCTGCAAATCCAGCACTTTTGGAGCCTGAGGCAGGAAAGCCACAAATTCGGGCTCAGCCTGGGAAATTTAGCAAATTGGTGAAACACTGTCTCAAAATTTAAAAGGCTTAGGGGTGTAGCTCAATCCAAAGGCTCTCATTTCAATCGACAGCATAGGAAAAAAGAAAAAAAGTAATGTAAGTAGACAAAATTTAAGAATAAAACAGAACTATAACACTTACAATAAAGTTCCGCAGTGCCTTGCTCCATGTTTTCCTTACCCCGTGTCACAGTCCCCAGAAGCCACCACTAATGCCTTCTTAGCTCTTTCTCCTTGGTACCTTGGTATTTATCTCCATTTCTCTAATCATGACATTTACAGTCCTTTTTTTTTTTTTTCTGAGATAGCCTCTTGCCTTGTAGCACAGGCTGGCCTTGAACTCATGGCAATCCTCTTGTCTCTTCCTCCCAAGTGCTGGCTACATGCCACCATACCTGCTTACAGTCATTTTCTTAATTTTTTATAGTCATTTTCTTAATGTTCCTATTCTAGATATAATCTATTGACTACTTGCTATAGAAATAGGATTTTCTCACCTCATGTAGTGGAATATGTCTGTAACCCCGGCACTGTATGATTCTGAAGCAGGAAGATCACAAGTTTGAGCCCAACCTCAGCAATCTAGCAAGAACCTGTCTCAAAATAAGAAATTTTCAAAAAGGGCTGTGGGTTGTGGCTGTGAAAGCCTTGGGTTCAATCCCAATACAGAAAAGAAAAAAGGGGGTGGGGGGAAGTAAGAAAGAAGTATAATTTTCTTCTAATTTATGTCAGACATAAACATAGACAAATATCATTCTTCATCCTCCCACTACACCAGCTAGCTGTATTACAACTTTTTAAAAAATCAGTATTCAGTGCTTAACTTGTCATAAACATGAAATATTGTTCACAGCTCAGCCATATAGTGCGCTGCTATTACATACTCTTTCCTGTACAACTTTCTGCTTTCCTGGGCATTAAAAATGGTCTTCCTTTGTTGGTCGGATTTCTGTTTACCTAGCACATGCTCAAAGTCTGCAGTGTAACTCTGAAACCTGCTCTCTTGGACTAGGGGTGTAGCTCAATGGCAGGGCACTTGCTTGGCATATCTGAGGCCCTTTGTTGGATTTTCTGCACTGAAAAAAAAAAACCCTTAAACAAGAAACTGTTACTCTGGACTTCCTAGTATGTCCTTGCTTGGTCTCTAATTAACGTTAAAGCCTCTATTTCATAGATGCAAGTTACCCTTGTTGCGATGGAGAGACTCCTCTGGGAGTTTGCTGAGAAATTTAACTGTGCAAGTACTTAAATTTTTTGAGACTATGAATGTTCAAATATGTATTTATTATCCTGTCACACTTGGATTGTATTTTGATTAGACTTTTACAATGGAAAATCATTTTTTTCCTTGGAATTTTGAAGGCTTGGCTCATCTTTGAGCTGCCAATGGTTATAATGAGAAATCCAGTGTCATTCTGTTTCCTGACTTTATGTGTGACCTGTTTTCTTTCTTTTTTATTTTTTATTTTTCTTTTTTGAGACAG
>PVJO010022542.1:0-27793 GCA_004026905.1 Hystrix cristata | reverse complement strand
TGATTTCCACAGTGGCTGGACCAGTCTACATTCCCACCAACAGTGGAGGAGTGTTCCTTTTTCCCCACAGCCCCGCCAGCATTTGTTATTGGTTGATTTTTCCATATACGCAGTTCTTTCTGGAGTGAGGTGGAATCTTAATGTTGTTTTGATTTGCATTTCTCGAATGACTAGTGATGTTGAACATTTCTTCATATATGTATTTGCCATTTTTATTTCTTCATCTGAGAAATGTTTATTCATTTCAGTTGCCCATTTTTGGATTGGGTCTTTGAATTTGGGAGGCTTAATTTTTTTGAGTTCTTTGTATATTCTAGATGTTAGACCTTTGTCTGATGGATAGCTAGCAAATATTTTTTCCCAGTCTGTGGGTTTTCGCCCTGGTCTGTTAGTGATTTCTTTTGCTGTGCAAAAACTTTTTAATAGCATGTGGTCCCAAGCACTGATTCTTTGTATTGTTTCCTGTGCAGTCTGGGTTTTGTTCATAAATTTTTTTCCTACCCCTATGTCTTCGAGGGTTCTTCCTATTCTAGTCTCCAGTAAATTTAATGTTTCTGTTTTAATGTTTAGATCTTTGATCCACTTTGATTTGAGTTTAGTACATATTTCTTATTAAGAAGTTACCAAAGTGATCTTTCTTCAAGTAAAATGGGGACAATAATACCTACTCTATCAACTATTATGCGCCTTCAAAGCTAGGATGTGTTAATTTTGTCTCAAAAAACATTTATTTATCTCTTATTTTGTCCTGGATACTCTACCTCAAAGAGTTTAAAGCTTAAGAAGGAAGATACTTTCCCCTCATTTTCAGTGGAACAAAGAATCAACTGCAGAATTGGGAACGGACTTGCTATAGGAACGTTCCTGTTGGTGTCCTTTAACATTCAAGGTCAGAGTCCAGAGGTAAGTTTTATTGTCACTGATGTGGGGAGCCACTTTTCTAAGGTGGCGAGCTGCTGTTCTGACCCCTTGTCCTTTGGCCGGTGGGCGTGGCAGGGCCATTCACAGCCTTGGACTGCAGACCCCTTCTGTGGTGGTTCAGTCTGTCTCATTCTTTATTTATGGAATTAGCCTATTTATTGATTTATTCATTTATCTGTGTGTGTTTTTCAGTGTTGTTATTGTTGGTAGCAGCTAAATGTGGAGTTGTTTAGCTTTCAGACAGCTTCTCAGAGGGAAATGGTTCCAAACTGAGAACCTGAGAATAATTGACCACAATCATGAACAATAACGAAATTCAGCCATTTATCATCTCCATTACTTTTAGGGAGAATAAGTAAAGATACGCATCTTTAATTACGGAGATTAGAACTAATTAGAATGATTGGACTTGGAGCATGAGTCTAGAGAAACATTAAATTACATCCTAACAGAAGTGCTTTTGCAAAAAGATTATAAATTAAAGCTTTAATTTGTGTACTCTAGTTGCTTAAGTGATTGTAACATCATTTAAACATTTAATGGCAGTGAAATTATTCCAATATCACTGGTTATTTGTGATGAAGATCAGCACATCCAGATCAGAATTGGGTTAATTGGAACTTGTCACCAAAGAAGGGACAAAATATTCTGATCGATACAGGCTTTCCTTGGCAGTCCTGCAGGATCTTTCCATAACACCACAATTAAGTGAATATTGAAATAAAGCAAGTCACATAAAATTTTTGGTTCCCTAGTGGACAGAAAAGTTTTATTTACACTGTATTGTAGTCCAAGTATACAATAGAATTATGTCTAAGACACAATACATATACCTTAATTTAAAAAGACTTAGTCACCAGGCATTAATCTCAGCACTCAGGAGGCTGAGGCAGGAGAATCGTGAGTTCAGGGCCAACTCGGGGTACATAGTGAACTCAAGGTCAGCCTGCACTACACAGCAAGACCTTGTCTCAAAAACAAAACAAAACAAAACAAAACAAAAATCAAAACTGAATTTAAAAATACTGATGATCCTCTGAGCCTTCAGCGAGTTGTAATCTTTTTGCCAGTGGAGAGTCTTGCCTTGATGCTGGTGTCTGTTGACCTGTCAGGTGGAGGTTGCTGAAGGGTTGGCGGCCTGGTGGTTTCTTTAAAAAAGACAACACTGAGCCGGGCATGGTGGTGCATGGCTGAAATCCCAGCACTCTGGGAGGCTGCAGTAGGGTGATCTCAAGTTCAAACCCAGCCTGGACAACTTACTAACTGTGAGAGCCTGTCTCAAAATAAAAAAAAGAGGCTGGGGATGTAGCTCAGTGTAAGGCCCTGGATTTGATCCCCAATACTGCAAAAATCAGAATGATAACAACAGGAAGGACAACAATTAAATTTGTTTCATGAAAGATTTCTCTGTAGCCTGTGACACTGTTGATGGCACTTTATCCACAGTAGAAATTCTTTCAAAATTGGAACCAATCCTCTCAAAACTTGCCGTACTTTGTCAACTAATTTTATGAAGTACTCTCATTTTTTTGTTGTTGTTTCAACGATGTTCACAGCATCTTTACTGGGAATAGATTCCATCTCAAGAAACCGCTTTCTGTGCTCATCCCTGGGGGACGACTTCTCATCTGTTAAAGTTTGATCCTGATATTGCACCAGTTCAGTCATGTCTTCAGACTCCACCTCTGTTGTAGCTCTGTGCTATTTTCACTGCAGTTGCAGTTTCTTCCTGCCCTGGTCTTGAGCCCCTCGGAGTTGTCCAGGAGGCTGGAATCAACTTCTTCCAAACTCCTGTTACTGTTGACATTTGGACCTTCTCCTCTGAATCACAAATATCCTTGATGGCATCTTGAATGGTGAATTCTTTCCTCAAGGTTTTCAATTTATGCTGACCAGATCTGTCAGAGGAATAACTATCTATGGCACCTATACACTTATAAAGTGTATTTTTTTTAATTAGGCCCTAAACGCAGGGACACTCTGCCACTGAGCAACACTCTCAGTCCTTTTTATTTTTTATTTTGAGACAGGTTCTCTCTAAGTTTCTCAGACTGGCCTCAAACTTGTAATCCTCCTGCCTCAGCCTCTGGAATACCTGGAATTACAGGTTTGCAAAATGTATTTCTCAAATAATAAGACTTGAAATTCAAAATTACTCCTTGACTCATGGGTACAGAGCGGATGTTGTATTATTAGTTATGAAAATGGCTTTAATCTCATTGTTCCTCGCCATCAGGCCCTTGGGTAACCGGGTGTGTTGTCGCTGAGTACTAGCATTTTGAAAGGGACCCCTCCCCCAACAGTAGGTCTCAATAGTAGGCTTAAAACAGTCAGTAAACCATGCTGCAAGAGGATGTGCTGCCATCCAGGCCATGCTGTCTGCAGAATTCTTAGGCCAGGACTCCGGGAGCAGTGAGCAAGCACTGGCTTCCACCTCAAATCCAGCCGCCTTAGCTCCTAACGTGAGAGTCGGCTTGTCCTTCGGAGCTCTGCAGCCAGGCAGTGGCTTCTGTCCAGCTATGAAAGTCCTCAAAGCCATCTTCCAAGATAAGGGGTTTCACGCCATTGCAGACCTGTTGTTAGGGTAGCCACCTTTATCAGCGATCTTAGTGCTGCAGCTTCTCATCCACGCTTGTGGCTTTACCTTGTCCTTTCATGTTATGGTGACAACTCTTTTCCTTAAACTTTATGAACCAGCTCTGCTACTTCCAATCTCTCTTTCTGCAGCTTCCTCACTGTCTTAGCTTTGGTCTGGTGTAGAGTCGAGTCAGGGCCTCACGGTGGACTAGTGTTGGTTTAAGGGATTGCCATAGATGATTCCATCTGTCTAGACCATCGGAACTTTCTGCGCATCAACTGTCTCCACAAAGGCTGTTGCGCTTTCTTGTCATTCGTGTGTTCACTGGAGTAGCACTTCTAATTTTCTTCAAGATCTTTTCATTCACATTCACAATGTGGAAATCTATTTGGCACAAGAGGCCCGGCTTTTAGCCTGTTCCGGCTCCCAACACGCCTTCTTCACTAAACTTAGGCATTTCTAGGCTTTGATTTAAGGCGTGAGGCGTGTGACTCTTCCTTTCACCTGAACACTCAGAGGCCGTCGGAAGGTTGTGAAATGGCCCACTCTCAATATTGTTATGTCACAGGGAATAGGGAAGTCCCAGGAGAGGAAGAGAGATTGAGGGACAGCTGGTATGACATTTAGCATATGTGCTGCAGAAGCGAGCAAGTACGTACGACATTTAGTTTGCTACCTTATATGGGCTTGCTTTGGGGAGTCCCAAGACCCTTACAGCAATAACGTCGAAGACTGCTGATCCCACAGATCACCGTCACAGATACAATCACGGAAATGTTTGTAATATTGTGAAAATTAGTGAAGCGTAACACAGACACAAAGCGAGCAACCCATGATGTTTGAAAAAATGGTACCAGGAGAACTGCTTGATGCAAAGTTGCTGCAGAGTTTCAGTTTGTAAAAAATGCAGTCTCTGCAAAGCACCACAGAGTGAAAGGCAAGAGTGTGAGGCGTGCCTCCAGTGGGATTGTTTGATGGGCAGGTTTCCCTTCTTTAGTCCCTTTCCAGAGCAGCTACACATTAATGATTGTACATTGGATCAATAAGGATTAAGCTGGCCCCTTCTGGGACTATGTAAATGCCATCCTGTCAATGTCCACAACAAGTAGTTCACAGATGCTCCTTTTTCACATATATGAACCCTCAGTTCTCCCAGGAAGGCCAATGTGTTTCCCACAAGACTGATCTATTGGCTTGATTGTCAACCTTGCATGACAATTATTGCAGTGGCATGGGCATGACTAGAATGTTCCAGCTGACATTTGTTAGGTCTTAAATGAAAGATTAAAAAAAAAAAAGAAAAGAAATATCAAGGCCAACCAACCACTCCCAAATGGGAAGGGCCAAAATATCTTCTGTGACTAACAGTGATTTTCTTTAACAACTTGGTGAATCTGTGAAAATAGAAACAGACCATAGATAAACTGGCTTCGAGAGAGATGGTGCATGAAAGCATGGCAAAGGGACAGTGTTCAACAAAGGCGAGCTCTTATTTCCATTACTTTTATTAGTTGGAATGTTTGTCCCTCCTGTTCCTTTTTTGGTCCTCCTGAACATCTGCCCATCTACTCTGAACTCCAGAACAACACCCATTCTCATCTCTGAGGACAGGATGCTTGACCGTGGCTGGTGACAGGATGGCCGTCATCCCGGGGAGCCCCATTCCAGATTGGAGGCAGCTTGCTAGGTCAGCACAGCCTAGCAAATGGGCAGCTGGCTGGGAGATTGAGGTCATGTTTTGTGTTGCCGCCACCGTGGAATTGTTTATGCATGGCCAGTATCTTCCCTGGTAGAAAGGACTGGAGAGGGGACCTGGGCCCTGCTTCACAGCATTCCTTTAACTGATGTACTTTATTTTTGGTGCCGGGAATTGAACTCAGGGCCTTGTGCTTGCTAGGTGGGCACTCTAACCACTGAGCTAAATCCCCAGCCCTAACTGATGTACTCTTAAATCAGAACTCAGATGCTTTCATTAAGAAAGGAGCCAGCTTTCGGATAGTCAAAGGCATCTTTTGTCAGTAAAAGACCGTTATTCAGGCCAGCTAGATCTGTTGCATTAATGGCTCTGTTCATCTCACGGTGGTTATGAGAAACTTCTACAGGTCCCAGATCAACTCTTATTTCAATGCAGATGGCGCCTTGTTCTAAACAATATTCTCTATATTTTTGTGCTTCAGACTGCCTGATGGATATTTTCACTTGGATTTCTAGCTATTAACACCTGTTCCCTATTTCCTTATTTCCATCTGTGCTATTACTGTTATTGACAGACTGTATACACAGTAGTTAAGAGAGATTTGGAGACTGACTGCTGGGTTTTGAATCCCAGCTGTGCTGCTTACTAGGTGTACAAACTTAGTCAATTTATTTGACTTCTATTTACCTTAGTTACATAATCTGTATAATGGGGATGATAATAACATATTACTCATAGAGCTCTAAGCGTTGGGATTAATGCTTGTTGGCATGTAGTCAGTGTTTGTAGCAATTTGATTGTGTTAGGTAGGCAGCAAGTAACAGAACACCAGTTAACACTAGCTTATGCAAAACATACATTTAATTATCTTCCATAAGTAAGATTCTGCAGGTGGCCAATTTCAGGTTTGGAGCAGCAGCTTAATGGTGCCACCAAAACCCCATTAAAAAATCTTTCCCCTTTGCTATCTTCAGCATGTTGGATTTTTATGTTTGGCACTTTATGGTCACCAGAGTGTTGCAGCAGCACATGTCACATCCACGTCATGGCAGGAAGGAAAAGGAAGGCAAGAGGACTATCAGCTGTGTCTTTCATCAGGGAAGCAAAAGCTTTCCTGGAGCTTCCCAAAGGAGTCTCCTCACACCTTATCCCAGGAACAAGTCACATGTCTAACCTTGCCTGTGAGGAAGGCCCAGCAAGGGACTAGTTTTCCAGCCTCTGTCATGTGACATGTTAGCTGGTATTGTTATTATTCTTCCTCTAGTTCCTTAAGCTAGAGCTGTTGAAGTCTCAAAAAAAATCCTTCCTCTTTGTTTCTAACAAATAGTCACCAAGTTTGGTGATTCCTCCTTTTCAATGTTTTCCATGCCTACCCTTCCTTCCCTTTGTACTATTGCTAATGCTGCTGGTGTTATTATCTCATGCATGGAAGAATGTGGCTGCTTTCCTTCCAGCCTCTCTGTCTCCAGTTTCCTCAGACTCTGCTTCCTCTTGCACTTGACTTGTTGAATCTTCACTAAATACTGGTTTCATAGGGCTTTCTTGCCCCGATTCCATCAGTCCCTTCCTCTTGTCTACAGAAGTGATCCTTACACTTCAGGGTGTATCAGAATCATCTGGCAAGCTTGTTAAAAAGAAGACATCTCTTGAAATGTAGGTGCTGAGGTTACCAAATACTATATTCTGAAGGCATTCATACAGTAATAGGTGAGACAAATAAAATAACTATTATCAAGCGTATAGACATCATATCAGTCAGTTCTTCCTAGAGAAACAGATTTAACGCAAAATATACGAGTATATAAGAATTTACAAGATTGGTTTACAGTGGCTGCCTGGAGAGTCAGATGTGGAAAAGTGCAAAAGGTCTTTCTGTGCACTGGAGATCCGAAGGATCCAGTGGGGGGCCTGGAGCTCACTGTAGTGTCCTGTGCGAGTCTGTATCAGGAGGACAAAAGGTCTAAGATGAAAGGCTGAAGGGTCTGTGCTGGAGGCTGAAGAGTGTGATGCAAGCCAGCAGATGACATCCAAGGTAAAGGTGAAGACTGGAGCTTGACTGAAGAAATAGAAACGATCCTTCCTTCTTCATTACCCCTTTATACCATTCGGGTGACAAGCTGCTCTAGGCTGGGTCTTCTGTCTTCAGTAAATCCCCTCAGCCACACTCAGAACTATGCTGATCTAATTTAGTTGGGTGTTTCTTACTCAAGTTGACACAATCAGCTAACTATCACAGACATTTCCCATGTCACTCATTTGGCACATTAAGTAGATTGTTTCACATAAGATCCATTATTAGCGTTTCTTGTGTATAAGTCTTGTTTCCTATAGCAGATCAGGAACTCCTTGAAAGCAGAGATTATGTAATACATTTCTGTAGCTCTTGTTTGTCCTAAAATATTAAACAAAAGTTTTTTTGGAATAAATCAGTATACTCATGCAAAATTATTCAGTGAGTGATTAATAAATGTTGGGCAGATTCAATAAAAATATTGGAAAACCTCAGTGACACAAGACAGGGTAAAAAAATACCTCTATTAGATTAGATATCATTTGAAGCAGTAGACTCACTCTTGGCAGAGAAGTGGTTCAATCTAGTAATGTACCTAGATCTTATACAATTCAAATATACAATATAGATCTGCCATAAATGCAGAATTTTGAAGGGTTAAAGGGTACAGTGATTTTGATGTTCATGTATTATCCATCATGTCCTATTCAAGGTAATAATGATGCCCACTGGAGGAAATGATGGTTTTAGTAACAAAATGTATTATGAATGAAAAATAGGAGAAAAAATGTTATTAATTGTTCATGTAATCTGTGGCAGGGTCTTCCATAAGGGGGAAGACTTGGTCTCTCAAGGAATTTGGTATACAGTAATGAAAAGAAAGGTGCATCAAATCCAACAAATGGTTTCAAGTGACCACAGGTACAGGGCGGAAGTACAGGTGGGAGGGGAGTGGAACGCAGGGTCCCTTCTGTCCGGAAATGTGAGGCCAGGTCTCCCCAAGAGATTTCTTCTCTCTTACCTTCTACTGTTTGTGTTCCCTCTGGGTCCTCTTGGCATCTTGCTGGACTGATTTTTTTTTTTATGTTTGTTGTTACTTTCTCATTAGCTACTATAATGGAGAATTAAACATCCAAGGAGTTGATCACATCTTTGTTTTCACAAATTAGACTTGGTTTTAGAAATCTAATTGTCATTAGAAATGACAATTTCCAAAGGAACCAACAAATAAATTGTCACCTGATATCTACCTCTTCCTACTCCCTCCTTCTCCCTAACCATCCGAGAGACTGTTGGTGTGTCCAGGAATGACAGGTCTCCCAGGATGCAGGATTTTCAGTGGGGCCATCGTAGGCAAACAGGTGTGAGTTGGTCCCATGAAGATGTAGCCAAAATATTCAGATTTAAGGGGCTTGGGTTTCTTTAGATTGAATTCCTGGCTAAATAACTTAATGCTGAGATCTGCTTGATGACACTGCAACACAGTGTGTCCTTGGAAGCCCGCACAGATTCAGAGCAAGGGTCTTGCCTGGTTGGGCTAGCACAAGCATATGTTGTCAGCAAATATTTAACATAATTTCCTCAGCGTTTTCCATTAGCACAGATTCTCATAGCCTAGTAAGAAAACTGCATTACACAAAAATAGAGAAAATATATTTTACAACATTTAGATCAAATGCCTGATTTTTATTGGTGCCAGGAGGCTGGTTCTGTTGCTGAAGAGTCGCATATGAATCCTAGCCTTGCCAGTTACCAGGTGCTGCACCTTGGGTAAATGTCTTCTTTTTCTACATCAGAAGTAAATGATAAAGTTTATTGTAATGATGAGATGGGTAAACATGACTATTAACCATGAAGGAAAGATTATTTTTGTTAAAAACTTTTCTGATGAGGAAACTGAGCCAGGACTGAGCCCCGTCAGTGATCCATTCTCCCAGTCCGTGCTCTTAGGTTCTTCTCTACTACTCTCCTGTTTTGTGACATGGGGATCTGTGGCCTGGAGAAATGATGGCATTCGAAAGAAATGGACGGGAGGACCCAGACCTAGTGTCCCACACCCTGCATGGAAGCTGCTGTCTTTGGGCAGGTGACCTGGAGGTATAAGCAGTGACCACTGTGGATTGCAGATGAGGACTCTGCATGTCTTCTTGGAATTCCACAAGTTTCTGTAATTTTTTTCCCCCAGTTTTTTTTTTTATTAGTACATGTTTCATAATGATTACCTTCCATGGCATACATGGATAACACATCTTAATTCTTTTTTTTAATATATTCTTTTCCTCCACTCCCTCCCTCATCCCTCCATCTCTTGGTCCCCTCTCATTTGCAAAAGATCTATCTCCCTGCTTCTTATTATCTTATCTTTATTTTGCTCTTTCTTTATATTTAGGGTTTCTCATTGTCTTAGTTACTTTTCTTGTTGCTGAGATAAGATACCCAACACTCAATGTTAAAGGATGAAAGGTGTATTTGGCTCAAAGTTTGTAGAGGTTTCAGTCCATAATCAGCTGGTTCCAAGGCAGGGTGGCATGGCAGAGGGGAATGACAGAGAAGAAACAGTTCATGGTGGGCAGAAGGTAGCAAAGTAAGCAAGTGATAGACAAGCCTCTTTCTGTCTCTTATACCTTATACAGGTATAGTACTCTCACCTTTAATCCTAACACCCTTAATCCTAGATCCCAGGAGAACTGTGCCAAACCCAATCAGTGGACTAATTTTGTAATCACACACTCTAGACTCAGTCACCACTGAAAAGCCCCACCTATGACTGCATGAGGCTTTGGGGGCACATCTAGAAACAAACCATAACATTTGTATAGGAGAAACCATAAAATATTTAAGATTGTGTATCTGATTTATTTAACTTAAAATTATGGTCTCAAGGTCATCTATTTTCCCACAAACAACAGAACTTTATTCTTCTTCATGGCAGAGTAGTATTCCATTGTGGATAAACTCCACATTTTTAAAATCCATTCATCTGTCAATGGGCATATAGGCTGCTTCCAAGATTTAGCTGTTATGAATTGTGCTGCTATAAACATGGGTATGCATGTATCACTGTAATATGATGTCGTTAAGTCTTTTGGGAAGATACCTAGAAGGAGAGTAGCTGGGTCAAATGGAATTTCTATTTTTAGTTTCTTTGAGGAATCTCCATACTGATTTCCATAATGGTTGTGCTAGTTTATATTCTTGTCAGAAATGTAGAAGGGTTCCTTTTACCCCAGAGTCTCATGAGTATTTCTTATAATTTGGTTTCTTGATGATAATCATTCTTTCTGGAGTAAGATAGAACCTTGGTGTTGTTTTAATTTGCATTTCTTTAATGGCCAGAGATGTTGGCCAAAAACATTTTTCATGTATTTATTGGCCACTCATACTTCTAAGTGTCTATTCCTTTCTGTTGCCCATTTTTCATTGGGTCTTTTATTTGGAGGGACAGGTTCTAATTTTTTTTTTTTTAGTTCTTTATATATTCTAGATATTATAGTCTTCTGTCCAAGGAATAGCTGGCACTTGTTTTTCCCATTCTGTAGATTGTCTGTTCACTCTGTTGGTTGTTTCCTTTGCTGTGCAAAAGCTTTTTAATTTGTCGATTCTTGATCCCACTTGTTGATTCCTGATGTTATTTCTTATGCAATAGGGGTTCTGTTCAGAAGGTCCTTGCCTACTCCTGTGTCTTCAAGAGTTTATTTTATCTTCTAGCAGATTAAATGTTTCTGTTTTAACATTTAGCTCTTTGAAGCATTTTGATTTTAGTTTAGTACATGGTGAGATATAGAGATCTATATTAAATCTTCTGCATGTGGATGGGCAATTTTCCCAGTACCATTTGTTAAAGAGGCTGGACTTACTCTGGTGTATATTTTTGGCTCCTTTGTCAAAGATCATGTACCTGAATGTGCCTGGGATTGTTTCTGCATTCTCTGTTCTGTTCCACTGATACGCATGTCTGTTTTTGTGCCAGTATCATGTTGTTTTAATCACTGTAGCTTTGTAATATAACTTGAAATCTAGGAATATGATTCCTTTTGTTTTACTATTGTTGCCCAGGATTGCTTTTCCTATTCTGATTCTCTTCTGGTTCCATATGACTTTTAGAATTGTTTTCTCTAGTTCTGTGAGGAATTCTATTGGTATTTTGGCTGGAGTTTCATTAAATCTGTATATCAGTTTTGTAAGTATGGCCATTTTGACAATATTGGGTCTGCCTATCTGATTTTAGAGGTAAAGTGTTTAGCTTTTCCCCATTTAAAGTGAAGTTGGCAGTAGGTTTGTCACAAATGGCTTTTATTGAGGAAAGGTCCTTCTATACTTACTTTCTTCAGTGTTTTTGTCATAAATGGATTTTGGGTTTTGTCAAAACTTTTTCTGTGTTTATTGAGATGATCATGTAATTCTCATCCTTGACATCTGTTTATGTGATGTATTACATTTATTGATTTATGTATGCTTAACCATTCTTGCATCACTGGGATGAAGCCTACTTGGTCATGGTATACAATATTTTTGTTGATTCGTTGCACTCCATTTGCCAATGTCTCACTGACACCTTTTGTGTCTAAATTCATTAAAGAGATTGGCCTGTAGTTCTCTTTTTTGGTTGAGTCCTTGTCTGGTTTTGAGCAAAGTAATTCTAACTTCCAGGGAGTTAGAATTGGGAGTCTTCCTTCCCTTTCAGTTTCATTAAAGAGTTTGAGAAGTACTGGTGTTAGATATTTACTTTATTGGCCTTTTCTTGGTGGGTAAGTGGTGAGTGACTCCAGTCCAAGGGACTGCTATGTCCCCTGGAGACAGTGCTTGGTCAGATGCTATTTTCTGCAAGGGGGAACTGAATCTGGGACTCAGAGGAGCCATGGTGGGCTCCATCTCAGGGATCCCACTGTTAAACTCCCATGGTGACTGGGTGAGGAACAACCAGGGGAAACATTCAGGGTCAGGGATCCGTGGTCAGGCCAGCAAGAGACACCCAGAATATTGTAGGCTAGACAGCTCAGGCCCCAACCCCACAACCAGAAGCCATGATCAGCCTGAAGTTCCATGGGTTTGAAAGTATCAGGATTAGCACCCTGCCCTAATCCTACTGCAGGCTTATTGAGAATCACCTAGCATAGATCTGGGCTCTGGCTGCCTCCTTTGTCTACCAGCAACAGCAGAGTCATGCCCTGAGTTGGACTGTGCCACAAAACTGTAGGCCCCAGAAGATCAGCACAGTTTTGAAATCATGGGGAAATTTCTTCTTTTGGCTTTTGGTTTTTTTTTTTTTTTTCTTTTTCATGAGGGTAAACGTTGTTTCTAGTTTTTTGGTTTTGTTTTATTCTTGTTTCTGTTTTTTCCTTCTTTCTTTCCTGTTTACTTTTACCAATTTCCTGAAGTTTGCATAATCTTCCTTTGTTCTTCAGCCTTGTTGCTAATCTCTTTCTCTTCTTTTATTTCTCCATTTTTTCCTCTTATCCCTTTTAAATTTTCTCCCCTTAGGGTAAAATTGCTCTACTGAATGGATATTTACTGTATGTAATTTTCTGATTTGTGTTAGATGTGGTTATCTAACTATGAATCTTGTATCTATGGGTAAAGGCAACAAATTAATAGTTATCACAGTTTATCATTTCCCAGTCTGTGATGTGATTGTTATTGCCGATTGTAGTGCTTTAGCCAAGGTGACATAGTTGTTGTGATCAATTGGTCTTCCTGTATGCCAATACTTTGATTGTCTGGGGGTCATAAACAATACTATAGTCCATTATCAAAGAACTGGGTGCTAGGCCAAACAGGCTGCAACCTTTCATCCCAAATAAATTGAAGAGGCAGGATCCTGGGACAGACTCAAAAGCCAAAATCCAGCTATGCCTAGAAGACATCTCTGAAAAGTAGTCATTTCCTAAAGAGGACTCAATACCAGTAATAAAGCAACCTACCATAAGCAATTTACAAGCATCAATGCAGAAAACACACAAAAAAAGAAAATGAGAAAACGTGGAAACAAGACACAACCCATAATCCCCAACTCACCCAAGGCAAATCGAAGGGAGATAGAGGTAAAAGAAATCAAAAACCACCTAGCTGAATGGTAGCAGAAGTAAAACAAAACAAAACAATACAGCACTACCACGACCAACAACAAAAACAGACAACTAAGTCTCTTGGCAAAACCAAAACAGAGATAATTACAGAGATGATGGCCATAATGAAGGAAATAGTGAAACTAGAGCAGATATGGAAAAAAAAATAAAAGAGCTTAGGAAAGTCGTGGAAACCATGAAGGCCAACACAGAAAAGAACTGGATTCCATCAAAGACTCAAATGGAAATCCAGGAGATTAAAAATTCTACTGAAAGTTTGTGTAGCTCAGCTAACCAGTGTGAAGATAGAATATCAGATTTAGAAGACAGTGTTGTGGTTGGTGATCATCAAACTAAAAACCTCTTAAAAATAGCAAGGAACCATGAAAGATTAATCCAATAACTGCTGGACAATGCAAAGAAGACTAATATATGATTCACTGGAATCAGTGAAAAAAATGGAGGACAGCGCAAAGGGCATAAAAAACCTGTTCACGGAAGTAATAGCAGAAAACTATCCAAGCATGGAAAAAGAATTTGAGATGCAGATAAGTGAAGCATATACAATTCCAAATAGTCATGACCAGAATAAAACTACACCAAGGCATATAATAGTCAAGATTCCAGAAATTCAACACAAGAATGGAATGATAAAAGTGTTAGAAAAAAGAAACAAATCACCTATAAAGGAAAACCTACTGGAATCACAGAAGATTTCTCAACACAAACCTTAAGTCAAGGAGAGCTTGGAGTGAAGTATTTCAAGCCCTAAAAGAAAATAACCTCTAACCAAGATTGACGTACCCTGCAAAATTATCTTTCAAACTTGATGGAGAAATAAGATACTTCCATGACAAAGAACACCTGAAGAAATTCATGACCACCAAACCAGCACTCCAGAAGGTTCTGAAGGATAGGCTAGAAAAAGACAATGAAGGGGAACAAATGAGGGGGGAGGAGGAAGAGAAGGAAAGGGAAAGAAAAAAATGAGAATAGAAGGAAAAAATGGAAACAAGCCTTTGGTAAATCGGCAGGGGAAGAAAGGTGGAAGAGAGGGCTGGGGAACTGGAAAAAGAAGGAAAATTAAGATATGTTCAGGTATAAATTTCTCATGATGAATGTGATCACTATGTATGATAAATATATACTAATAAAAAAAGATAAAAAATAAAAATATCGAACCATAGTAGCATATAGCTAATTCATTGTCTAAAAATTTGTAAAGATTAATGGTTATAATAGTAAATATAGGAAGAGTGGGGAACTGGAGGATGAAAAATGTAAAATTGGAAAAATTAACCAATGGAAGATGAGAAGGAAGACAGAAGAGTGAGATTTATGATTCTATTGAAGAGTAAAAATAAACTAAGAGTATTAGATAAAAGTATCAAAAATTAATAAGCAAGAAAAAGAAGAAGAAAGAAAATCAGGCAGAAAAATAAAGGAAAAAGAAAAAGAAAAATAAGAATGAAAAAATTTAGGAGAAGAAAGAAGGTAAAAAGGAGAAGGAACCCCAAGTTCCCTTCCCCGCTCCACACACAAAAAAAACCAATGAAAAAGAAAAGAAAAAAATTGACTAAAAAAAAAAAATTCCTCTGCATTTTTGAATGAGTGGTTTCTTTGCAGGATCTGAAGGTTTGGAACCCTACAAGTCACAAGTTTCTCTGCCTAGCTTTATGGCCTGTGGGTTTGTGAGGTGCCCCCTGCTCCAGAAGTCCCTGTGATATAGGCCTAAAAGTGTGGCAACTGTCCATGCCGAGGCAGGTCCTTGTTCAGACTGGTAGCTGGGGAAAGCAATCAGAGACTAGTACTAGTTTCTGCTGTATGTAAGCTGCAGGGGGTAGGGATTCAAGCAGACAGATGGACTTCCTGCCAGCATTTTCAGATCCAGCTGCCTCTGAAAGCCCCAGTTGCTGGGCCTGGTTTCTCATTACAGAGAGTGGGGCCACATCCTTCCTGGACTGAGCTAAAGCTTCTCATGGGGGTCTACATCTATCCCACATCCTCTCCACCACTGTGTCCTGTGGCTGTCTCTCAACCAGTCACTGTGGGAAGGTAACACTGGAAGCCCTGAAGTGGAGGAGTCATTCTGTGGTTGTTCTGTGACTCAGTCTTAATCAAGTCATATGCCCTGCTGGCAGATGACAAGTAACCCCTTCCCAAAATGGCACCTGATTAAAGACTCTCTGGCAATATGGCACATGTTGCACTGGGTTTTTTCCTTCAACTCTAGCCTGTTGTGAAGGAGTGAATTTTGGAGTATGTAAGAGCTGTGGCTTTTCTTGGGGCTAGTGCTGCTGGCCAGGTCTATAATTTCTCCCTGGATCTGCTGATCCTCCAGCCTTACCTTGTCTCCCTGGGTGTTGGCTTTGTCCATGATCAGGTTGATTGTTTGATTGGCACCTCTGCTGCCCATACTGAGTGGAAAAAAACGCAGAGGCAGCTGTCGTCTGCCAGCAGGGCATATGACTGCACTGTCCATGCATGGGGCATGCGGCTGTGTCCAAGTTTCCATAGTTCTTGAGTGATCTAAGGAAAGGAAAGGAATTTAGGATGACTTGAGATAGAATTTTCTAGTACAGAGGTTCACATTTAAATTGAACCAAACAAAATAAGGAAATTGATGTTTTCTTTACATTTCATTGTCAATGTAACATTATTCTTCCTATACATAGAAAAAGAACCTGAAGGATATACAGGATAGATTCCTTTTCTTCCTTCTGAAGGAGTTTGGAGGAGAGGAATGGGTACCCACTTTGTAGCTGTATAGATTTAATTATTTTTGTTTCGGTTATCAGGGGCTCCTGTGGGCTGAATTGTGTTCCTTCTAAATTCCTGTGTTGAATTCCTAACTACTAATACCTCAGAAAGTGATTGTTATTGGAGTTTGAGTCTTTAAGGAAGTAATAAAGTAGAAATAAGGTCATTAGGGTGAGCCCTTATCCACTTTTGGGATGGGGTCCTTATAAGAAGAGGAAGTTAGAACACAGACACACCAAAAAAAGACCATGTGAAGACACTGCAAGAAGATGGACATCTACAAGCTCAAGCGAGAGACCTTAGAAGAAATCAACCCTGCTTGAGCTTCTAGCCTCCGAAATATTAGAAAATAAATTTCTGTTGTTGAAGCCACCCATTTTGTGGTACTTTGTTTATGGTCATAATATCAGGTGGGGCTATCCTAGATTCGTATGGGGATTTAGTTTATTTGGGAGGTGACTCTGGGGATCCCTGAATAGGAACAGAGAAGAGAGAGAGAAAGAAAGGAAATCAGTCCAGAGCCCGTCACTGCTGAGGGCATCTGAAGCTAAGGCTCACTGTGTGCCTCTGAAGACTGTGGAATATCCCTCAGTTTGTTCCCTCGAAGGGCAATTTACCCTGCCTCCATCTCCCATTTGTCACAGAAAGGACAAGCGTGGACTCTCTGCCTGGCAGCATGGGTTTGCCCTGAGTAGTGGTGACCTCACTTCTGTAGTCAGACAGCCTCAGGTGGAGGCCTTAGGGAGCTTGCATAAGAAGCCACAGATGTGCAAGGCAACAGCGTGTATTTTATTCGTTTTTGCAATAAAGAACGATGAAGATTTAAAACACAGGAAAGTGATTTTATTTCTGTGACCCATTTCATTTAACTTTAATATAATCAAATGATTGCCAGGTTCATAGTATAGAACTTGGCCTGGGGATAAAAGTAGGCAGAGTGTGAGCTGTGGTACAGTGCCTTCGTGACAGCACGCTTCGAGCTTGTGCCGCCCATCATTGCCATGCCTGAGTTCCTGGGGATTAACGTTGTTAGTTCTGAAGGCTTCAGAGGCTCCTTTAGATCAGTGACATAGTGATTAAAATAAGAAGTGAGACTTCCCTTTCTTACTCAAATTGGATAAGGACAAATAGCAAATCTGTTTTCCTTGTATCAAAATTAAAACAGGACTCTGTGTCCTGGGCCACTAAAGACAAGATCTTGGTTTAGTAACTTCCTGCCCTTCCCATTGCCAAATGACATAGTAACTATCCAGGACATTTCTGTGTGAGGGGTGACATAGATAATGCAAGTCAAATTCTCAGCAAAGGGCCTGGCCT
Source organism: Hystrix cristata (assembly GCA_004026905.1). Lineage (NCBI taxonomy): Eukaryota > Metazoa > Chordata > Mammalia > Rodentia > Hystricidae > Hystrix > Hystrix cristata. The sequence continues at coordinate 10,445 of PVJO010022542.1, read as the reverse complement.
GTAACTGCAAACATGGAAGCAAATTGATATACTGGAGACAATATTTATTTTGTGAAACCAGAAACTTGTATTTTATTAAAAACAAACAAAATTTGTCTCTAAATGTTTTAATTGTGAGTTGAGCAGACTCGTGTGCTACATCTTTTGTTCTCCTGGCTTGGAGTACTTCCGGGTTGAATTATTGGGAAGTTTTAAATTAAAATATCCTAAGAGAGGTGAGAGCTAGCCCTGGAGGAATAGAAGGGAGGACAGAGGACAGACGATTGACTCCTGGGAGAAAGGAGGCAGCTAAATTCAAAGATGGGGGCTGGGACTGGTCCTGGGCTTCCTTCCTTCCTTTCTGCACTTTCCTCAAGGTCCCTCCACACCCTGCCACCTTTCCCTTGGCGACCCTGACACTAAGAGAAATGTATAGGATCAATAATACACGAAAAAGTTGCTTTCCCTTGTTAATAAGCCAGAAAATGAGAATTAAAACAACAGTGAGATACGGGTCTATGGGTCTTAAATGGGGTTCTTAGTATTGTTCTTATATTGGGGAGGGATATGGTTCCAAAAGTTTCTCAATGAATCCTCCTTGACAGTACCCATTTAATGCAGCATGTAACTGCGTGGATAATTCTCAGAATGAGATTTCAGATTAAAAATAAAAGACACCCAAGCACAACATACACCCACAGAAAGACGTGTGTTTTAGAACTGAAAGAGAACACAGCATATGGAATACTGAAAACCTGTACTGCAGCCCAGTGCCTGGCCCCAAATACATCTTCAGAGATGTTAGCTGTGGTTATAGTGATTGCCTTTGAATAACCACCTTTCTCCTCTGTTATCTCGTAGGAATTTCAGAAAATTCCTGGGCTTAGGATCATAATATGTGATAAGATTCCACAGGGAATTGGAGTGGGGGAGATCAAGGTCAGGCTCCCAGTCAACAGCATATCAAGTGACTCCCATTTCCTTTTCACCAAGTCTGGGCTCTTGAATCCCCATCTCCCCAGAGTAGCACTCCCTTCACACAGCCTAGCCTTTTTGCATCCTGCTTCACAGTTTTCTTCCCACGTCCTCTTCAAATTCCTTTCTGTGCCATGTATTGTGAAAGCCACGAAACTGACCTCAAGTCATGGTAGTCTACTGGAGGAGATAAAAACAAACTTAATTAGGACCAAGAGGTTGGTCACTGTGCTCCGCCAGAGCTCAGGTGGAGGCCTTCTGTGGGAGATGGCATGGGCACTGGTCCTAAGGACTGAACTGGATTCTCACTGAGAGCAACAGGAGAGAGAATTCTTGGTGGAAGGAACAGCCTGAGGAGAGACACAGATGTGACACAACCCAAGGTCTGCTTTTCCCAGTTAAGGGAAGTAGTGAGCTAGGAAAGGGAAGGCTGGTCCAGATTCTAGAGAGCCTTGGACACTGGACCAAGGGATCCAGGCCTTATAATAGAGCTCATACTTCTGAGCAGCTCATTCGAGCAATCCTGGGGATATTAATCGTAAGTGGTTGTTGTGAATGGATGGGAAAAGGCAGAAGGAGCAGGAGGTCAACGAAAAAGATATTCCTTCCAGTCTTCAACTCTCAGTCATATGTAAATGTAATTCTTGCCCCCTCAGAAATCTTTAAGGCTTCTTCATTGTCCACAAAATAAAGAACAAACCCCTTAAAATACCATTCGGGTCTTAGCCAAGTTCCAGTCAGCCCTAGTTGCTGTAATAATATACCATAGACTGAATTGTTTAAACATCAAAAATTTATTTGTCCCAGTTCCGGAGGCTAGAAGGCCATCATCAAGTTTGAGTCAACTTCTAGTGAAGGATGTCTTCCTGGCTTACAGATGACCACCTTCTTTCTCACTGTCCTTTCCTTGGTGTGTGTTCGTGGAGATAAAAAAGAACAAGTTCTGTGACGTCTCTTCTCATAACCTCACCAGTCCTATTCAGTCAGAGTCTTATGGTTTGGATATAAAATGTCCCCCCAAAGTATCATGTGTTGAGAGGTAGGGCTTTTGGGAAGTGACTGGATAATGGGGTGCTATACTTATCGGTGGACTGATCCACTGATGAATTTTGGCTGAATGTGCTATTGGGAGGTAGGATCTGGTCAGAGGTGGTGACCAGGTTACTGGGAGTAGCCTGGAAGGGTGTATTCTTGTACTCTTCTCTCTGCAATGTGGCTGCCATGTGCTGAGCACCTTTCCTCTGCTGTGCCCTTCCACCACGCTGGTTCTGCTTCAGAGCCAGCAAATGATGGATGAAACCTTCTGAAACCACGAGACAAAATAGACCTTTTCTCCTTTAATTTGCAAGTGTTGGTTATTTTGTCCCAGTGGCAGGAAAGTGACAAAAACAGAGTCCCACTTTATGACTTCATTTAATCTGAACTACCTCCTCAGAGGCCCCACCTCCAAATACAATCACAATAAGGGTTAAAACTTCAATTTATGAATTTTTGGGAGACACGAACATTCAGTTCCCAACAGCTTTCCAATGAAAACGATAACTACCTGCTGTATTCTAGGCATTGTTTAATGTTCTGTACGTATATTATTTCTTCCAATCCTTATGAGAACTGCACGAAGTAGACGTTTTGTTGCCTGTATTTTGAAAATGAGTTCAGAGAATGTGTATGATTTATCTGTGGCTATACAACTTTCAGAGGTGGAAACAGAATTCAGAGGATTCCTGACTGCAAAGCCAAGTGCTTCCCCTTGAAGGCCCTGCCCCTAGATGGCCACTTCATCTTCAGCTGTGAGTTTATCCTTCGACCCCTGTCCTCCATTTCCGCTGAAAATACACTGTTCTCTCCATGTGACGTATTTTGTGAGGTCTTGTATTTGCTCATACTGTTTTTTCAGACTGTGGTGTCTTCCCTCCTCTTCTTTTTCTTGTTCAAGTTTCCCCTTGAGGGGCAAAGGCTCTGTGAAACCTTCCTATACATTTTACTCCTCTGTTGAATCATATATATATATGTATATATATGCAACTTTCCTATACATTCTATTGTATTTCATTTGGCCTTGCATTCTGGTTACTGAAGGGCTGTATTCCATCACCAGATTGTGAGTATTTTGAGGTAAGTATTAAACATGCCTAGCACATAGTAGCTACTTTAATAAGCACTGAGTGAAGGGCCAGAGGAGGGATAGTGAGGGTGTGACTAGAGCAGTAACAGTAGAAATGCGAGTGAAAAGGTGGATCGATGAAACTTGGTAATTATTACTTGGGATGTGGGGGCTGAGGCAGAAGAAAAAAATGACTTCGGACTTTTTTGGGGGAAGAACGGCACTGATATGACAGAATCTCAGAGGTATTACTACTTGTGGGAAGGGTAGGAGGGCTGGGGCGCGGCTGTGATGACAGCAGCTGCCACTACTCAAACCCTTGAGTTGCTCGCCGTGCCGCATGCTTAGCAGTCACTGCTCATTGCTTGCTTGCTTGTGAGGTGTGTATTATTAGTCTCCCTTTATAGGTGGTGAAACATGTTCAGACAGATTAAGAAACTGCTCAAAGGAACACAGTTATCAAGCAGCAGAGCTGAGATTCTGAGTCAAGTCTGTCTGACCCTGAAGCACGTGTCCTGGGGCAAACTTGGCCCCTGACAACCCTCTCGGGAAGTCATTTCGTGCTCTCCAACTGGTGGCAGGGCGAGCCTCAGCACTCCCCGTGGCCCTTTGTGGTGTCTGATGACTGAGCCGAGGCCAGCACTGTGGTAGTTCTGCCTGGCACAGGCAGTTCCCGGCACACAGACAGAAGGTTCCCTGTCCAGCCCTTGGAGTGCTGCATGGTTACAGCAGTGGGCAAAGAGGAGTCTGGGAAGCCCAGGTGTCTCCTCTCGGGTTGTGCACACTCTTTGGCAAATGTTCCCAAAGAGACACTGCTTTGGCCAAGAGATAACGGGGAGAGCTGGATGGTGCCTCTTCTGTTTCGTGTGGAGGGAAAGACGTCTCCACAAATCTTGTCACAGTTAGCTATAAACAAATATCCTCATCAACAGCAGTGTCAACACCTTCTATAAGTGGACACAGGGTATACGACTTCAGAGAGTCCACCGTGGGAGGCAGCCAAGACTCAGGCCAGCGAAGTGGACACACATACCTAGTAATAGAAGAGCTTGGGTAATGGAAATGAAGGTTGCACTTGCCAGGGATAAAATGTAGCTAGGAGAATTTTTTGTAAGCTGATAGGAAGTGCAAAACAGAAACACATTCTGCAGAATTCTTTAGGCAATACCTTGCCGAAACTCGCTATGTAGCCCAGGCTGGCCTTGAATTTGCAGCGATCCTCCTGCCTCAGCCTCCTGAGTGCTGGGATTACAGCTGTGCGCCACCACACCTGGCCTGTATTTTTAAAATTATACAACTGAAGAGATTAATTGGGTTCTGTGAGTAGAAGTAGAAATGTAAGTGGTTTGACAGAAGTGTGGGCAGGACCTACAGTACATGTGGTGGAAGACTCAGGGGATAGATTTTTTCCAAAGCCAAAATGAATTGACCTATTTATTCTGGCCAGTTAGAAGGAGAAGGGGGTGATTGTGGCATTCTTTCCGTGGTAGGAGAGAGAAATGGGTAACAGATTTTTGTCCTGTCAGCCTAGATCAGCATCGAAGCGATTTACACTAAATGTTCGGAAGGATGGTGAGCAAAGGAAGAAGGGAGAGCAACAGAAAATGGGAGGTTCTGCTAGAAGGCAATAGAATCTGCCTTTTTGGCAGAAGAAAATAATGGATTACTTCCTAGTTTAGCTAGTGGCTTTCTTTTGCTTCTGCGGCTATATAAAAGTTGTGGATGTTCTTAGTTTGATTTGCTTCCATGTCCAGAAGTAGACAGCTTTAAACCAGTTGCTTGGTACTTGACTGCAGAATAATTTTGCATTTTCCTCTTGCAAAGTGGAATATGAACCTTCATAAAAATTTCCCCTGTTGTTACAGCATTTTGATGTGTGGTTATATTTTAATAATTTTAAATGTAGTATATTGATTTTGATTATAAATGTACCCACACACATGCCCACTGGTGGTAATATCCTATGTTTACCTTCTCGTTTGTACATTTGGGAAGGGGTAATGCATTCTGATAACTCATTAGGATACATGGCTTGAAAATTCTCATTTTAAAATAGAATAGTTTTAAGCAACATTAAATTTTAATTAGAACCCTTCAGTGCATTTCATTATGAGGTTATTCTGTAATTACTCAGCAGGTCCTGGTGTTTACTAATGCAGAAGTGACAGCACATAATACTACTAAATTATTGCCACATCTCTGGAAAAGACAATTAGAAAGTGGGGAACAGATAACGGCATTGTGTAAAGAGCCTCAGGGGAAGACACAGCCTCAGAACATCATCCTTATTTTCTTTTAACCACCTTTTCCACATCCATCTAGGGCAACATAGCATGTGGATGTTGCTTAGCAGAGGTTAAGTAGCCTGCATAATGGCTCTAGCTACAATTTTCACATTTTTGCATGAAACCTTTTGCTTGCAGGGCTAGGTATGAAGTGAAGTCTGTTAGACGTACTGTAGTTCTAAAGTGCTCAGCTAGATTGTACTTTGGGAGAAAATAAACCTCCATATAGGTGCCACAAATTGAGATTTTTCTAGAAGCTTTATGCCTCTTAATTGTGTTTTATTTCCCTTTAATTAGAGTACAGATATTATATTATGACCAGAAAACATAATGGAGTTAAAAAGCTCCATCCAGTGTATCCTGACCCTTACAATATGGTAGAGCTGTGTGGGTTGTAATTTTTATATACATATACACATATTGAAATTCTTTTTCCTTTTTAAATTTTCTTTTATGCAGATCTATATTTTTGCTGTTAATTTGATTTCCTCGCCCCTTCTCTTATGCCCAAGATTGCCTCTCTATAAAAGTGAATTGAGGCAACTATCTTGATAATTTAGGTGAAAGTGTTTAAACCATGACCCGCAGATAACTGGTGTGACTCTGTGTGTGTGTGTGTGTGTGTGTGTGTGTGTGTGTGTGTGTGTGTGTGTGTAGTTGTTCTGGGAATTGAGGGGAGGGCCTGAAACAACACCTATGGAATGGGTCACCTTGATAAATTAAATCACCTTTTTGCACTAGAGGAGTAATGATGGCAGATACTCTTGCCTGTTCTGATCTTAGAGGGAAAAGATGCAGACTTTGTCCCTTGAGTATAAGGTGAGCTGTAGATGCTTCACCCCCGCCTCAGTGTGGCAGGGCTGCCACAACAAAGTAGCACAGACTGAATGGCTTGAGTAACAAATTTATTTCTCACACATCTGGACACTAGAAGGCCAAGATCAAGACAGGTGGATTTTCCCTAAGCCTCTGAGCCTCTCTCCTGGTCTTGCTGATCGATGGCCACTTTCTCACTGTGTCCTCACATGGTCTTTCCCTCATGTGAAACCATCGTGCTGCCTATTTGTGTGTCCAGAGTTCCTCATCTTCTAAGGACATCAGTCAGATTGTCTTAAGGCCTGCTGCAATGGTTTCACTTACTGACTTCTGTAAAGCCTTATCTGAGAATACAGTTCCGTTCTGAGATAGCAGAGATCATATAAATTCAGGGGGATACAGTTCAATCCATTAAAGCCCCTTTTATCAGGTTAAGGAAGTACCACTCCAGTTTGCTGAGAGTTTTTCTCATAGATTAATGTTGAATTTTTTCAAGTGATTTTTTTGCATAATTTGATAGGATCATGTTGTTTTTCTTTTTTTGATTGTCATAAGCTAGACTATGCGGATTGATTTTTACACGTTGAATCAGTACGTTATTCTTTTTACATATCGCTAGATTCAATGTGCTAATATTTTGTTGACTATTGTTGAAAAATATTTGAAAGGTATATTGTTTTGTTGTAATGTCTTTGTCTGGTTTTAGTATTAGAATGATGCTGGTGTTATAAGATGAGTTGAGAAGTATTCCCTCTTCTAATTTCTAGCACAAAAGCGCTCCATTTCCTCTAAGCTATTGAATGTATGTGTGCAGAATTGTTTGTAGGTCTTTTTATTATGCTTTTTATTTCTGCAGAATCTGCAGTAATTATCACCCTTTCCATTTCTGACATTTGTAATTGTGGACTTCTCTGCTGTCCTCTTGCTTATCCATTTTATTCATCTTTTTTGGTGTTGCTAGACACATTGATTTTACTGATTTTTTTTTTTTTTTTTTTTTTTTTTTTTTTTTTTTTTTTTTTTTTTTTTGAGCTGGGGATCGAACTCAGGGCCTTATGCTTGCAAGGCAAGCACTCTAACCGCTGAGCTAAACCCCCAGCCCTTGATCTTTTGAAAGAACTACTTCTTGTTCCATTGATTTTCCTTTAATGTTTTTCTGTTTTCGATTTTACTGATTGCTGCTTTTGTCTTTATTATTCCCCTCCTTTTACTTGCATTGGGTTTATTTTGTTCTAGGCGAAATCTTGGATTATGAATTGAGATCTTCTTGCTAGCATGAGCATTTAATGCTTTAAGCTTCCTCTAGGTACTGCTTTAATTCCGTCCCACAGTTTTGATATATTGCGCTTTTATTTTTGTTCCATCGAAAATATTTTCTAATTTCTGTTGCTAATTCCTCTTTGACCCAGAAACTGTTTAAAGTGTACTAATTTCCAAGTGTTCATAGATTTTCTAGTTATCTTTCTGTTACTGATTTCTAGCATAGTTCCATTATGATTAGAGAACTTACTTAGCATGATTCAATATTTTGAAATTTATTGAAGTTTGTTTTATGACCCCGTACATAGTCATATTGGTGAATGTTTCAAAAATATTTGAAAGGAATGAACAATCTGTTCTTGGAAGGAATGTTCTGTAAATTTCAGTTAGATTTAGTTGGTTGATAGTGTTCTTCAGTTCTGTATCCTTGTTAATTTTCTGTCTACTAGTTTTATCGATTAATGAAAGAGGAGCATAGAAGTCTTCAACTATACTTTTGTATGAATCTATTTTTCCATTAGTTCTTTCAGTTTTTACTTGTGAAGCTTTGATGTTAAGCATATACACATTTAAGATTGCTTGCATTTTTGGTGAATTGACCCTTTCATCATTACATTAATGGCTATCTTTATTTCTGGTAGTTTTCCTTATTCCAAGGTTTACTTTGTCTGTTATTAATACAGTCTTATCAACTTCCTTTGGATTATTGTTTGCATGGTATATCCATTCCATTATTTTACTTTAACTTACCTGTACCATTATATTTGAGCTGAATTTGTTATAGGCAGCATATAATTTCATATTTTATTAATTTCTAAACCCATTTATATCCATTCTGATTTGTTTTTTTAGTTGGTATATTTAGAACATTTGCATTTAATTTAGTATTTGCCTTTAACTTTTATATATTTGGATTTGGGACTGCTGTTTTATTACTTGTGTTCTGGTTTTCCTTGCTGATTTTTATTTCTGTGTTTTCTTTTCAGCTTCTTTCTTTAGAGTTATTTTATTTATTAGTCTTTCATTTATTGCAGAACTAGAGACTGAACCTAGAGCCTTTGCCCTGAGTTACTTCTCTAATCCTTTTTACAGATTTTAAAATTTTGAGACTGGGTCTCTCTAAATTGCCCAGGCTATATTCAAACTTGCGATCCTCCTGGCTCAGCTCCCCCAGAGTGCTGGGATTGCAGGCCTGCACTACTAGAACCAGTCTTTCCAGTTTTTTTGTTTTTTTTTTTTAACAAATTTTATTATTGTATTTAACTTATCCATTGTGTCTTTATGTTTTGTTGTTTGTTTGCTTTTGATATAGGTTTGATTTTTTTTTTTTTTTTTGGGTATAATGGTTAAGAGTATCCCTCATCCAAAATGCTTGTCTCCAGAAGCGTTTCAGATTCTTTTTTTCTTCAGTTTGGAATATTGCCATATACATGAGGAGATATGTTGGGATGAAACCTAGGACTAAACATGAAATTCACGTATGTTTCATATATTCCTCATAGCCTGAATGTAATTTTATTTTTTATTTTTATTTTTATTTTTTGGTGCTGGGGATGGAACTCAGGGCCTTGTGCTTGCAAGGCAAGTACTCTAACCACTGAATTAAATCCCCAGCCCCTGAATATAATTTTATTCAATATTTTTATCGTGCCTACATTTGGACTGTGACTTGTCACATGAGTTTGGGAGTGGAATTTTGCAGATTTTGCATCAAGTTGGTGCTCATAAAGCTTTGGATTTTGGAACACTTCCAATTTCTGCTTTTTGGATGAAGGATGCTCAAACCATTTCTTTGTAGTGGTTATTTTAAGGGTCACAACACATAACTTGTTGCATTCTACTTAGAATTAACATTTTACCACTTCACGTGTGTAGTAAAAGATAAACTCCATAGGCTTGAGATGTTCAAGTCTATACTAAGCTGCACGGGCAATTTGGGACGCGGTGAGGCCAGGAGCTCCCAGGTTGTGTATGGTTCCTTCCTGGTCCCTTCTAGTTCCTTGGCCCCATTTTTATTTCTCTAGCCAGAAATCTGGGACCTCAGTTATCACAGTTGGCCACATAATTCTTTTACCTGCACCCACACCTGGGTCCAAGGGGTTGGAGGAGAGGGAAGGCATTAGCAGAGAGCCGCCTGTCCTCTGAGAAACAGCTTCCCTGACGTAGGAAGGAAGTTTTGTTTCACAAAGTGAGAAGGGCTCGTGGTCACTGCTGTTTCTATCTTAGCACCATCATTTTTGCCACCACTGCCACCAACAGGGCATGCCTGAGGGCCAGGACATGACAGTGTGGGGACTGGGAAAGGGAGAAAGAAAGGTGGGGTGTGATTCCCACTCTGAGTACTGAGGTCTTTTTACATTCCCGTAGCTCTTTTCCTGGTACCGTCTTTGCTCATTTCTGTGTCCCACTTCTGGGATTTGACCTGTGTTGTTGACAGAAGACTGAGAGATCCCCGCAGGAAAGGAGCTCACCTCCCTGTACCCTTACTGGTTTGGCAGTCCTTCAAATTCTGATCTTCTTCCCAGTCTGCCTGCTATCATTTACTTTTCATAGTCCTCAAATAGCTGCTCCAGGCATTCTTTCTAGATTTTACATCTGCTCAGGGGGTGAGACAAAGTGGACTGGGCTTGTTCCTTTTTTATGTAATATGAGATTCGGAACTCTCGTGTTAACTCTTCAGTTTCATCTGTGGTGTCCCAGAGAAGATCATTTTCTATCATAGCAGACTTGGTTGTACATATATGAAATTTTCATGACCTGTGGGCTCTACTACAAAGATAATAGAAGACTAGGATGTTGTAGAAGAAACCAGAAAGGCGGCAACACTTATCTTCCCTCTACTACATTTCCACTCCTCTACCTGCTGCCGATCGTTTTTGTGAGCACTATCGTGAATCTTACCCTACTGAAAGACATCAGCCAAAATTGAGAAGCTAGCTAGCACATCCTGGGTGACCCAGCCTTTCCTTTCCACAGCCTTTACTCTCCCCCATGGTTCCATGACACTTTGTGCAGGATTACAGGCG
>PVJO010022541.1:0-27787 GCA_004026905.1 Hystrix cristata | reverse complement strand
GGTCTGATTTTTTTGAGTTCTTTATATATTCGAGATGTTAGTCCTTTGTCAGAGGAATAGCTGGCAAAAATTTTTTCCCACTCTGTGAGTTGTCTCTTCAGTTTGTTGGTAGTTTCTTTTGCTGTGCAAAAGCTTTTTAACATGATCAGGTCCCAGTTGTTGATTCTTTGTGATATTTTCTGGGCAACTGGGGATTTGTTCATAAAGTCTTTGCCTACACCTATGTCTTCAAGAGTTCGACCTATTCTATCTTCCAATAGATTTAGTGTTTCTGTTTTAATATTTGGATCTTTGATCCACTTTGATTTTTGCTTAGTGCATGGGGAAAGATACGGGTCTAGTTTTAACCTTCGGCATGTGGAGAGCCAGTTTTCCCAGCACCATTTATTAAAGAGACTGTCATTCTTCAAGTGAGGTTGTTTGGCCCCTTTGTCAACGATAAGGTGACTGAGAGTGTTTGGACCTGTTTCTTCATCTTCTAATCTGTTCCATCGGTCCTGGGGTCTGGTTTTTGTGCCAGTACCATGCTGTTTTTATTACAGTAGCTTTGTAGTATAGTTTTAGGTCTGGGATTGTGATGGCCCCTGCTTTGCTTTTGTTGCGCAGAATTGCTTTTGCTATTCTAGGTTTCTTTTGGTTCCAAATGAATTTTAGGGTTGTCTTCTCTAATTCTGTGAGGTATGCTACTGGTTCCTATTCTCCTTTATGCTGTGTCAGCAATAATCTTTAGGTGACTCTTCTACACCCAGAACTACACCAACTCAGTTCAGCTGGGTGTTCCTGCTCAAATTGACCACAGTAAGTCCATCACAAATCATTTTAAAAAGCATAAAATTTCAGATAAACCTTGACCTTAAAAGAAATTTTATTTTTGCAATGTTAGTATATTTTACACTTGCTCCTACATACTTTTTCAGTCATTTTTTGAATTTAGACATTGCATTATCTTTGTAAAAGCATACTGTTTCAGCTTCAAATTTCAATTTCTACTTTTTCTTTGAACATTTTTATTTCCATGTATTAACTTTTATTGATATGATACACAATTATGGGGAAATAATTATGAAGCATTAGTGAACAGATCATATTTTGTTCAGTGAATCTTGTGTTTCTTTTTCCACAGATTAAATATTTGTGGATTTTGAAATATCTTTATTTGTCAAACTTTGTTTCATTATATAGAACATGTTAATTTGTCCAAATCCATTTGCTCTTTGTGAATGAGTTAAAGTAAAAATATTACAATTATCTGATTATTCCTAGATTCAATCCAAACTGAGTTTTTAAGCTGTAAAGTATGTATGGGAAAGAATCCAAAATATGTACCCAAAAAGTTCTTTCAATGTGCAAAGGGACGATAGTTAAAATGAAAGGCCCAGACAGATTAGGTTAAACCACTTAATGGAAATAAACTTATTCTAGTGCTTAAGGAAAGCAAGTGAACAATACAGCTTTTAATATTTTAAATAAAGGATTCAGACTGAAATTGATAGAATATTTGTCTCTAGATAAAATGAAGGATTTTATCCTCTTCAAAGTGAAACTGAATCTTACATGTACCCTGCATGGTTGATAATGTGTATCTCTGCTATAAATCAGGTAGTATTGTTCATGTGTTAATTTATTTAAAGCCAATTCATCATTTACATTTACAGGGTTACAAATACTCCAGAGAAAACAACTCAGAGTTTCTTTCAGCTGATGATTTTTAAGAGCAAGTCTGGTTGGCCTTTTGCTGTGGTTTTAAAGTCTTCCCGGTGAGGGAAGAGCTAGCATGAGAGACAGGAAGCTTCTTCTGGCAGTTATACACCTTTCCTCTCCTTAAGCCATCAGCTTTGCTTTGAGCCTCAAGAATTTTCCTCTACTGTTCGGCTTTCTGCTGATAAATCCTAGGAGAGAAATACTCTACATTTCACAAGTACACAAATGTGATATGTCATTAAATGAAAGCATCAGTAGCTCCCACGCAGCTGAACCTGAAATGATAGGGGTGATGACCCATTAATTCTACACTTCTGAGAGTCATTTCAGGCAGACACTCCCTCACTAATAAATTAGCTCTTCTCTATATCTAGTAAGGCATTATTTATTTAGTTACTAACCTAGTTGTTTATTGTAAGTCAGTGCTAATGGAAAAACATAACATAAAAAATTATATCTTACACTTTTGTTATAGGTCATGAAATAGTTTGAAACTATTTAGATCAAATTTCTTTCCTTTCAGCTGTTCAGTATTCAGACGTGGGAATCCCTTCTTGCCACGTAGATTACCAAATTTTCACAATATTACCTTTTCCTCTTTAATGCAAAATATCCTGAAAGGATCTTCCATCAGAAACCACGTTAACAAAACCTAAGGAATTGGGTGGTCCCATAGATAAATAGTACTGTTCCACTGGGAATGAAGTTCACGTCCAGCCTCGAGTCTAAATTAAATGAGCTTGATCGTATCTCTTCAGTCTCTTGTGAACAGCAGTCCAGAGTAGTGAACTGTATGAATAATTCCACTGTTTGGCGTGATTGATAGTCTTGGCTCGAGAGAGTCTCGGAATTGAACTAACAACCACACTAAATTGTATCGCATCTTTAAAGGAGATAGCCCTGTTTAGTGAGGGCTCGGTTACAGGAAAGGGCCATGTTACCCGCATGCATCATCCTCAGCCTGAGTCTAGGCAGAGTGTGGCTTCCAGTTTTGCTCCTGGGCTCATCTTTGAATCAGGTCTGCAGTTCAGATTGTATGGAATGATTTATTTTCTTTTCCTGGGCTACCTCCAGCTCTGACTTTTTGTGTGCCATATTGTATCTACTGATACGTATTTGAATTTTTTGTGTTAAGTAAATTTGTTTCTAGCAATGCTAAGAGGTATCTGTATTTAAAATATATAAAAATATGCTTGTGGCTGTAGTTTGTATCCATTATTTGGCATCCAAAAGTTCCCTGCATTACTTACCTGTGAGATAGATTGTAGATAAGTAGGTACCTAGCTTGACAGATTTAAGTGGGGATACCTGGGGATTCGATGGAGTATATTGCTTTAATTTTAAAAACCAGGAGTGTCATAAGTGCATTGAAAATTTATTTTCTTTCTAACCTGTGTTAGTCAGTCATGTTCACTGACGTTTAGGCTGTGTGGTAACAGTGGTGATGGAGGAGCTCTGAGAAAATATATAAAAGGTGTAACTTCAGCTGTCGACACTACTTAATATTTTTATTAAACTTTCACTGAACAACATATTTTGCAATTTGGGGGCTTAATTCAATTCTTGCAAGGCCCTGAGTTCAAACCCCAGCACCCAAACAAAAACAATTCTTTAAATGACACAGAAAGCTTCTTTGAAGGTACAGCATATAAGTCAATCAGTAGAAGAAAAATAATTTCAAATATATTACTATAAAATAATGACTACTAAATAAAATGATCTTTTTTTTTTCCTGAAAAGCAACATAAACAAAGCAGTAAGTTTTAGCTGGTAAAAGCAGAAAATTTGTGATGAATTGCTACCAAAAATGTTAGGTTTTAAATGACCTTGAGATTCTCTGACTGACTGTCCAGGGCACATATCAGATAGTAGTGATTTTTCCTTGGAACTGTCTAGAACTGCAACAGTACTTGACTGACAGACTCTTTCTCTCTCTCTCTCTCTCCCTCCCTCCCTCCCTTCTTCCCTTCCTCCTTCTTTCTCTCTCTCCTTCCTTCTCCTCCTCCTCCACTGTTCTGCTAAAAAATGGCAAATGGCAGTCTTTCATGATTAAACAGGAAAGGATGATGGCATATTCTGGCCTTAAATGTAAATTCACTTTTTAACTAACTCTGTAGCCTTTATAATGCATTTGTAAGCTGTAGTTTGGTTTGCCTGATATACAGAGATGAAAAAGCAGAAATGGAAAATACTATATGAATTTATTGATAAGTCTTTTAAAATTCTATTGACAATAAAAGTGAATTATTATTATAGAATACCAATTTTTATTTTTTTAAATTATAGGAAAGCTAGCAACAATCTCAATATTTTATAGATTTTATTGACTAATCGAGTAGCAAACAAAACAATATAAAACAATAATATTTTTCCTTGTGGCCATAAGTATATTCAAAAGTATTCATCTTACAAAGCACGCATTCTTATTGTATGTTATATAATGTAACAAGCTAGATGGATTGTTTCGTTTAGTACTGTATATGTTGGTACTGAACAGTTCAAAGTAAAAGTCTATTTTAATGTATTTCAAATTAATTTTCAAGGACATTAGAAGACAGAATGATTATTTAGTTATTTAGTTATCAAACTAATGAAGCAGATGTTTTGGAATCTCTGTTTTTCATGTTCAACATGAAATATGGGCAATATATATAAACTTATCTTTGACACCCCTTTCTTATAGAGTAAAAAAAAAGCTATGTAATTTACTGAGTTTTTGAATAATTCTAAATTTCTCAATTTTGAATTAAGCACTTCAAATATTTAAACATACAATATTTCCACCATCACACAAATATTTACCCTCAAACACTAGACTATTTTATCAGTATTTCCAGTATCCAGTACTGTTAATGAACCCTACTAGTTAACATGGAATGATTTTCTTCTCCAACTTACCTTTCTTCCATGAACTGAACAAGTTTTGAGCCCTACTATGTGTTGGACATTGTGCCTACTAGGCATTGTATTGGTTGATGAAACTGTATTGATGAGTAAAAATCTTATGTCTAGTCTTTTATAGATGAATATGAGGAGATAAATTGTAACCCAATAAACTCATTTTAGTGAGTGTATTTTTGACCCTTACTTCTGTAAATTGGGGTTTTTTTTTCATATTTTTTTTTTAATTTTTATTTTTACCAAGAACATGTATTGGTACATTGTATACATAATGATCATAATCAACATGGTTATTTCGTACCTGTACATGATGTATCTTGGTTTTCCCCCCTCTTCCCATCCCCTCCCTTCCATTCACCCACCCCTCTCTATTTGCAACTTGTTTATTTACATTTTTCCATTTTTTTTCCTTTCATCTTACTTTTCCTTTAACTTTCCTTCTTTATCCCCCTTTTCCCTATCTAGTTCTCCTCTCTTTTCAACACTATCTTTTTTTTTTTACATAGTATCTATTATACCCCTTTATCCTTATTTACACTTATGGTTTCTCATATCAGAGAAACAATTCGATATTTACTGATAAGTGTCTGATTTATTTCACTTAATAGTATGTTCTCAAGGAATATCCATTTACATACACATGATTCTAGTTTGTCCTTTTTATGGCAGAGTAGTACTCCATTGTGTAGAAAAACCACATCTTCTTTAGCCATTCATCAGTTGTTGGCCATTTAGGTTGTTTCTAAGACTTAACTATTACAAATTGTGTTGCTATGAACATGGTTGTGCATATATCACAGTGGTATGATGACTTTAATTCTTCTGGGAAGATACCAAACAGAGTAATAGCTGGGTCAAATGGAACTTCTAGTTGTAGTTTTCTGAGGAATCTCCACACTGATTTCCACAGTAGTTGGACCAGTCTACATTCCCACCAACAGTGGAGGAGGGTTCCTTTTTCCCCGCAGCCCCACCAGCGCTTGTTATTGATTGATTTCTTGATAATAGCTATTCTTTCTGGAATGAGATGGTATCTTAGTGTTGTTTTGATCTGCATCTCTCGAATGACCAATGATGTTGAACATTTTTTCATATATTTATTTGCTATTTTTATTTCTTCATCTGAGAAATGTTTATTCATTTCAAATGGCCATTTTTGGGTAAGGTCTTTAAATTTGGGGGGGGTTGATTTTTTGAGTTCTTTATATATTCTAGATGTTAGACCTTTGTCTGAGGGACAGCTGGTAAAAATTTTCTCCAATAGCATTCCTATATACCAATAACAAACTCACTGAGAGAAAAATAACAGAAAATATTCCTTTCACAATTGTATCCAAAAAATGAAATACTTAGGAATCTATCTAACAAAACAAGTAAAAGATCTTTCATTGAAAACTACAGCACTCTAAAAAAGGAAACTGAAAGGGATTTCAGACAATGGAAAGATATCCCATGTTCATGGGTAGGAAGAACCAACACAGTGAAAATGGCCATACTTCCTAAATTACTATACAGATTTAATGCAATTCCAATCAAAATACCAATAACATACTTCACAGAATTAGAAAAGGTAATCATGAAATTTATCTGGAACCAGAAGAGACCAAGAATAGCAAAAACAATTCTGAGCAAGAGGAATAAGGCAGTGGGGATCACAGTCCCTGACTTGAAATTATATTATAAAGCTTCTGTGATAAAAACAGCATGGTATTGGCCCGAAGACAGACCCAAGGGCCAATGGAACAGGCTAGAAGATGCAGAAATAACTCCAGACACACTCAAATACCTCATCTTTGACAAAGGAGCCAAACACCCTCACTGGAAGAAAGATAACCTCTTTAATAAATGGTGCTGGAAAAATTGGCTTACCACATGCCGAAAACTAAAACTAGATATGTGTCCCCCGCCATGTACTAAGCTACAATCAAAGTGGACCCAAGATCTAAACATTAAGACAGAAACACTAAATATCCTGGAGAATAAAATAGGAAGAACTCTCGAAGACATAGGGGTTGAAAAAAAATTTATGAGCAGAACTCAGACTGCATGGGAAACAATACAAAGGATCAATGGTTGCAACCACATCCTATTAAGAGGCTTTTGCACAGCAAAAGAAATTACTAATAGAGTGGGGTGTAAATTGGTTTTTATAGCATTCTGTAGAGATAACTGTTGGCTCATGTCATGGCTACTTTTACTTTTCCATAAATTAAGGTTTAACCTGAAAGCAGTGAATAAGAATACTAGCAAAATGAACTTAGTATCATAATTAACCCATTGTGACACACTGATTGAGGACCTACAGCACCTGCTACTGCTTGAAGTGTATCAGATATTCTGTGACACATCCAGGGATCTTTGTTCCATGTTAATAGACTGGTTCAGAAGCTAAATTATTTGGGTATTTCCTACAGTAATCACACAGGAAGGGAAGCTACAAAAAAATGAAACCAAAAGAGAAAGAAAAAGAACAAGAAAAAGCAAAAGTGGAGAGTTGGCTAGAAGGATAAGGCAGGTGGGGCTTCATAAGCAGGAAGAAAAAGGAAAGTATCTTAAATTCCCTTAGTGTTCTAACAATCTGTTTTAATGTCGAATTTATGTTTTCTGTGATACTTTAGCAAATATATCTGTACATCATTGCTCCTGTCTTAATCCACTATTTAAACCAACTACACCTCATGTTAAAATGTAAAATAAAGTGAGAAGGGACTAAGTGTGTAGCTCAGTAGTCGAGTACTAGCCTAGCATAACAGGCCCTGGGTTGATCCCCAGTGCTATAACAACAACAGCAGCAGCAGCAGCAACAACAACTACAACCGAAACAAAGATAAATTTAAATGCGATGCCAGTGAAATAGGAATTTGGTATGGTGCAAAACCATGGATCAAAAAAAAAAAAAAGAAAAAGAAAAAGAAAACCAAACAAAACAAACACACACACATATAAGCCACATAGTAGCATTTGTTTTTAGAGAAAGGCAAGATCCTAGAGACCAGTTCTAAAATTGCATCATGATATTTCTTGGGACAAGATTCTTAGGTACAGATCGTTTTCTTTTATCAAAATGGTTTTTTTTTCTGTTAGTGTTTTATAATAATTTTTAACCAGTTTATACAGTCAAATATACATAATCAGCTTCACAACAGTAGATAGCATTGTAACCCATTACCACTTTGATATAAAATATGGGTCAGTCTTGTGTTGCTGTGTTAGTTGCCTAGGGCTGCTGTAATGAAGTACCACAATCTGGGTGGCTTAAAACACCAGAAATCCATTGCTTCACATTTCTGGAGGCCAAACTTTGTAGATGGAGGTGTAGGCAGGGCCATGCTACCTCTGAAATCTGAAGGGGAAACCCCTCCTAGCTCTTCCAGTTTCTAGTGGTCTGCGGCATTCCTAGATGTGTGGCATAACTCAGTGGTCACATGGCTTTTTCTCCACGTCTCTTTACATAGTCCTCCCTCTACATGTACCTATGTCTGTGTCCAAATGCTCTCTTCATATACAGGGACCAGCCTTATTGGATTAGGACCCACCTAATGCCACATCTGAAAATAAGATCATATTCTGAGATACTGGGTGTTAGGAGTTCAACATACCTTTTTTTTTTTTTTTTTTTTCCTGTGGCGAGGAGTGGGGAGCTGGTTTACCTTATAACAGTTTTCCAAGCTGTTCAAATCAGAGCTCATTCCTTTACATCATCCACAAAGGCCTATAAAACTTGTTATGTGGCTAATGGGTAGATCTCAGATGGCACTTTTAGAAATACAAATACTTATCTTTTTGTAATAAAAGGTAAGAAACAGAAACAAGCAAGCAAAAGAACCAGGAACTTAAAAGCAGGTTTAAAAGTAGAGTCAGACAGACTTGGAGTCAATCTTATTTCTCCTGCTCACCTTTAGCGTGACCTCTCTGATTCTCAGTATCTTCATCTACAAAATGGGGGCAATGGTTTTCATTTCATGATGTCGAGGGCTAAATTACTTGCTCTAAGTGAAATACCTAGCTCACTGGCTGGCAAATAGTCAGTACTCCATTACTGTTATGGTTATTGCAAACAACTCTCTTTTAGCAAAATTTTAGTTTTAATAGAATATAAAAATACACCCTATAATACACCTTCTTACATTCTCTCTTTCTTTCCTTGGAAATGTGGGACATTTACATCCTGCCTACTGAGGCCTGGGTAACTGACCTGAGCATTAACTGTGCTGTCCTTAACCATCCATGGGTGACAGTGGGCTCACCTGTACAGACAGGAGTGGAAGGGCTGTGCAGACCTGACCTGTGCATGGCAGGTCAGACCTACAGGGGCCTGGGAGGTCAGTGCTCAAGAAGCAAGACAGTGTGTGGGAAGCAAATGTGGGGAATAGCAGACAGATCTCAGTATTTAGGGAGGTAAGAGGTCAGAAACTCAAGGAATCCAGATCAGATGTCCATCATTACCTTTACTAGATGCTAGTGAACTGGATCTCATTGTGAGTGAAGGCCCCCATGGTCAAAGGTGCACTGGTGGAAATGAAAGCAATTTGATTGTAGACTTAATCCAAGTACAGGTAGGACAATGGTCAGAATTTCTCAAAAAAGCTCAAAAATGGCACTGGTAGAATTGCATTGCTCATTATCAGGCATGACCTGGCCTGACCCATGCATCTGAGGAAGTTAACTATGCCTATAAGTGAATTTGAAGACTGTTAGGGAGATTCTGAGAGACTCCCACATTCTTTCCTACCTGTTAACTAATAGCCCTCGAATTCCAAAATTCTTTTTTTTTAAGTTTTTAATTTTTTATTTACCAAGAACATATATTAGTACATGGTATACATAGTGATCACATTCATCATAGTTAATTTGTACCTGTACATGATTCATCTTGGTTCCTCCCCTTCTTCCCCACTGGTCCCTTCCACTCCCCTTCCCTTCTACTCTCCCTCCCTCCCCTATTTACAGTAGCTTTATTTGCATTTTTCCCCTTTTCCCCTTTCTTTTCTTTTTCCTTTCCTTCTTTTCCCCCTCCTACCTTTCTCTTCCCTATTGAATATTGTCTTCCTTTTACTTTCGAATTCCAAAATTCTAAACAATTCTTGCTGGTTGATATTCTAAAACTACTCTCATGGATAGGGAAATTTCTTGTTACAGTTTAAATCTAAAATCTCTCTCCAAATTCTCATGTGTCTAGGAGGTGACTGGATCATGAGGGTGCTAAAGCAGACTTGCTGTTAGGAGGTGGAGCCTAGTTGAAGGTGGATCACTGAGGGTGTGACCTGGAAAGGCATATTCCTGTTCTCAGCTCTTCCTCGCTCTCCTTTTCCTGACTGCCATGTGAGTGAGCAACTTTTCTCCACCAGGCTCTTCCACTGTGTCATTTTTTTCTCTGGAGCTAACTGACTATGCATGGACTGAAATCTCTGAAACTGTGGGCCAGAAACTTCTCCTTTAAATTGTCAGTGTTAGGTATTTTTGTCCCAGTGACAAGGAAAATGACTAAAACACCCCTTTAAACTGTTACAAATCCTGTATTGGCATTGTCGGTTTAAATTTGAGTGATGGAACAGGAAGTTTGGAAGGGAGTAAGGGACCTGAGGGTATGAGGCGTGAACTAGGAATGATCCCAAGGTAGGGGAAGGACCTGAATATTCATCTCACCCACAAACCCTGACCAGCCTGACCGGCAGAGCAGACTCCCTTCCTAGGACCACAAAGGTGATACTATAAATGTTGATGATACTCTTAGGTAGCATACATGCCATTTTAAATATTTGTTCAGATGAAATACAATTCGTGTACATGAAAAACCAAGAAAAAAATTTTTGCAGCATCTGAAGAGGTTCAGTAACTTGTCACCACTGTCTTCACTGCTCAGTGAGAAATGACATTTGGTCATTGGTTGTACAGAATAATAGTTTCAGTTTTTTGCAGTTAATACTGCATGTGTTTTTTTCAGGTAGAGGAGTCTTATGTTTGTTTTGTTCTAGATTTTATTTTTATTTCATTGTTTACTTATCTTTTTCTCCAATATCCATATAAAAGAAGGTCACTTGAGTAAGTTTTTCTTTAAAAATTAAGAAGCCCAGAACTTTATTGAGTTGGGAAAATCTAGAATTTACTTTAATCATGGAGAATATATATCAAGCTACAGTCATGACAGAGGTACAAATAGAAAAAAGCTAAAAATAGCTTTTTTCCCAATCATTTTTTAGAGAAACAGACCATATGTGCTACTAGAGGTGTAGAGAAAGAAGAAATGAAGTTTAGTTGCAATTTCTATCAATTTTAAATTCGTGATTAAAAGTATTGAAATATTTCCCCAATGACGTACACATAGTTCTGCTTTAGTGATGAGAAAATCATTGAAATCGAGAATAGTATTTTTGACTGAGTGAATTACCCAGCCATCCTCCAGACCTTCATGCAAAAGAAAATAAATTAATAAAAACAGCCATTAATTAGGCCAGTTTGGTTTGTGACATGTTTTGGTGTAGCCCTTTGCAAATCTTGCTAGTGAAAAATTTTGAATACTGTGATAGCCTTAAGATTAACTCTGTTTTATGAAAAAGAATGAGTTTCAAATATTAATATTCCATATTAATATTTAAATATTCATTTTCCATATTAATATTTAAATATTCATTTAAAAACCCATTTTTAAAATAGCTCAGGATATGGATTTCTTTTTTACAGCATATCCCATTTGTATGACAGACTGTTGCCTGTAGTGGCTCACACACAATTCTTCAAAAGAAAACTGAAATTTCCAAGCATATGGCATACTGGACACACGTTTAAGCATTTTTACTTCAAAATGAATCACTTTTTGTAGGTCCTATGAGTGATCAGACCTATGGTGACCGTTTTGTTATTGCTTCTGTCCCATTATTCCAGAGTTGAAAATATTGTTTTGCTTTTAGTATTACTTTATTCACCTGACAAATATTTATCAAGTGTCTATAATACATTGGACATTGTCTTGATGCTGGGCATACAGCAACAAACAAAAGTCAAAATTGTTTATTTTTACAGCTTAGATTCCTGGTACCTGGGGGCAGACTGAGCAAAATGTATGCAAATATGTATAAGTACAGAGTGTGCCGGAGACAATGATCACTAAAAGGATATGGATTTTAGAGATCTGTAGGGTAGGCAAGAGATAGTAGGGCTGGGAGAGTAGGGCTGGGAGAGGAGGTTGCATAAACTAGAGTGGCCAGTACCAGCCCACAAGAAGGCGACATTTGAGCAAAGGCCTGGAGGAGACAAAGGGCCCACCAGATGGCCTTTCACAGGGAAATGGCATCCCATGGGGAGGGGAAGAGAGTACACAGAAAGGCAGCTGTGTGCCTCTATAGAAAGCAGGAAGGCCAGCTTCTCTGACTGGGAGTCACTGTGAGGAGAGTGGTCAGCACTATCACATACCCAGGTCCTTGGGGACTTGCAGGCCATTGTGGGGACTTTGGCTTTTACTCTGAGTAAAAAGTGAAGACAGTGAAGAGTTTGAAAGCAGGAATGGCATGATGCCTCTTATAGTCATAAAAGATACCTCTGGCCACTATATAAGAAAAGACTACAAAAGAACGAGTTAGGAAGAAAAGGGCTAGTTAAAGGCAAGTGCATTAGTCCAGGGAGAGATGGTGCTCAAATGAACTGGGATACGAACAGTGCAGATGGCAGGATGTGATTGAGTCATGGCCATGGGGATGTGCCAGCAGTATGAAACACTCTGTGTCCGAGCATCCAGCCTTCACTGTAACATCTCCCAGTACATCCTATGGCTGCACCTTTGGACTGTCTGGTACCTCTGGTCACCATGGAACCAGAGCCCAATAAAGCTCACAGAAATGTCAACTCCACTGTGGTAATTGCCCAGAACCCATGCACGTCACACTTCAGCTGTGCTCTTGCTGTTGTTCTCTGCTCATTTTCAAATTTCCTTTCAGTTTCTAACCCTCTAGCTCTAACTTTTTGTGAATTCAACAACTGCATTTTGTTTGCTGGTGTTTAACTTTCTGTGTCCCCAGTATATTTATCCAGGTACAGGATGCCTTACCTGAGCTAGGTAGGCAAGTGCTAAGTTTGCTTCTGGAGGCTGCAGCAGGGACTGATGGAAAATAATTTAGGAGTAGAAAAGACATGGGAGTAGAGCCAGCCAAATGCAGCTGTCAAATCCATAGGGTCCAAGTTGGGCAGGAAATAGAAGGCAAAGCTTCAGGCTAAGGAACTGAGAAATGTTGTATTTGGTCAATGCGTGCTTTAGGCAGGTATGGAAATATCACATTGAACTCCATATTAATGTTCAATTAATACATGTTAATAAATGGAAACATCTTTTTTTAAAAGAAAAGAAAGTGATGCAGGCAGGAAGTGAGCATCAGTGAGGGAATAAAGCAGGCACTTCAGAAAGAATTTCTAGGAAAGAGCTGGAGTGCCTGGGGTGTTTTTGGATTGGCCGAAGGCCACCTAGTGCCTGAGTGAGTCACACTATCTCAAAGCTTGGCCCTGATCCCAGATGTCAGATTTCATGATTGAATTTATCTCATCCTTGTACTTGATTTAAAGATTTAGGTTTAGAGCACACAGTTCCTTTCTGAATTTTTAAGGACTACTTTGGCCACTAATGGCAGAGAGCAACTCAAATTACCTCAAACAGAGAAAAATAATTTATTGGCTAATATAAATAAAAAGTGCAAGGATGATATTTCTTTACACACAGCTACATCCAGAGACACAAACAATGTCATGAATACTCAGTTTCTTTTGCTATTGTTCGAATGTATTTTCCCTGGTGATAGCTACCTGAAAATGAACCTATCACGATCATCAGGAAGACAAATTCTCTTTCCCAACATTTAAAGCTAATTTTAAGATTGTGTAGCCTTATCCTGGTTTAGGTCATATGGCCATGCCAGAGTCAATTACTATGGCCAAGGAGGACAGAATAACTTCGGGGACCATGGCAGAGTCAGTTACTATGGTCAAGAAGGACAGAATAACTTTAGGCCAACTGAAAATTACACGCTTCTCTTGCTGTTGGAAGTTTTGCTGTCATTCATACCCCTGTGAACCTATTCATGACCCAGTACATACATGTAGACGAACGTGGCAAGAAGGAGGTTCCCGCAAGCTTTCCATCAGTAATCAGTGTGATAATGCTCATGACCTTTTTGATAAATGGCATTCCTGTCATGCTTATAGTTCAGGGCTTTCTAGGGAAGTGCTGATGTTTAAGACTGCTACATAAACTTTCTAGAGGATTAAGGCGGTTCCCGCAATCCTGTTTGTCTCACTTACAATGAGAAGCTGTCCAGCCCAATGCCATGGCTGCCACAGCATAATTATACATGAAGTTGAACTTGTAATTAAATTCAACCTAGATTTTATATCATGGCTAGACCCATACACCCTAAATCTATATTTCTGCTGGAGCTGAGGATCACTGTCTCTTCCTGTATCAAGTTCTTTGTAATCTAGTGGCTAAGAAAACACCTTAAATTCAACTGACACAGTATCAAACTTCATCCTCTGATTTTCCTTCAGCATCATAACTCTATCACACTCCACTCCATTCCACATCTGATCCTCTTCTCTTTTCTCCACTGTGGAGATGGCACTCCTTTCTGCCAAGTCACTCAAGCCTGGAATTTGACTCAGCCAAGTGACTACCTTCTGCTGCACTGTCTCCATTCTAACCACTTCCCTGGGAATCCACCTTAGATCTAAAATCCTCCCATTCACACTTATACTCTGAGCCACAATGATCCATCTGAGTGTGAGCAGGAATGTGTATCTCCTATTTAAAATGCTTTAGGTACTCTTCCCTTCTTATAAGTTAAAGCACACCCTGGAGGTACCAGGGCTCTGTGAGCTGGCTACTCCCTGTCTGTCCACCTCTGTTCTCACTGTGTCTCCTTAGCACCTATTCAGCATTCCAACCGTGAGTGTCTCGTGGTTCCTGAACCAAATATGATTTGCATTTTTGCTTACACATCTGTTCCTACTTGAATTCTCTTTCTTTTTCAGTGACCATTGTGAGAACTCACTTGTTCTGAGGAGGTTTAGGTCAAGCACCCACTTCCTTTTATGAACATTTTTCTGGCTCAACGCTCCCATGGGCCCCCACTTTAGCTTGGGCACTTCTCCTTCAACTTCTGAAACATGTGATTTTTGTCCATCTCTGTCCCAATTCCTTTTTCAACCCCATTGCAGACAGATACTGTCTTATACATACTTAAACTACCAGTGGTCAAAATTTCTTACCATTCAATAAGTGTTTCTAAAGTGAATGAGTAAGTGCATTTGTTTTTTCTGGAGAAGGTCTCTACTCCACTTTTCCCTCTGCAAATGAAGTTAATGTGGTTGGCTGTGTTACAGAATGAATGGCATCCCTAGAGAATTCAGAGATTTAAGCCCTAAACCTCAATTGGATGGCTTTTCAAGGTGGTGACTTTGGGAAGCAATTACATTTAAATAAATTCATGAGGGTGCCCGCCATGATGAGGTTAGTGTCCTTTATAAGAAGGAGAGACTTGAGCTGTGTCTCCTACCAAGAGAGGACACACAAGAAGGCAGCTGTCAGCAAATCAAGAAGGGGACCTTAGCAGAAACCAACTCTGTCAGCACCTTGGACTCTGTCAGATCCTGGACTTCCCGCGTCCAGGACTGTGAGAAATGTCTGTTGGTTAAGCTGCTCACTCTGTGGTATAAAAATCCTTTGTTGCAGAAGCCCAAACTAGGATAGACCATACGCTATTTTTGTATGTTAGGAGGTCAGGGAACAAAGAATAGTGACTGGGGAGCCAGGCAGAAACCAGCTTCCCCAGAATGAATTCCTGACTTGGAATATACCTATGCTGAGGCCAATATGAAAGCAAAATGACTTTAGTGGATCTGTTTTCCTCATCTCATAATTAGGGAACTTTGATTAGAAGACCTCTAGGGTCATCCTAACACCAGCATTCTGTTTATAGAGCTGTATTAATTTTAATGACACTGGTTTTGCTACAATAAAATAAAGATGTCTAGGGAAGAACAAGATAAAAATCAGAATGAAAGAAAACAAAGTTATGAAAAAGGAGGGCAAGTTACCTATAATGAATTGCTTTTAAAAACTACCAAAGACACTTATTTGGGCAGGTGAAAATAGGCAGGGAAATTTTAAGTATGAAAGATTTCCTTTGTTCAAGGACTGTAGCTTTTAACGACTTATTCTGTGTAACAAAAGATTCTCCAAGAGGTGATTATATTAGATATTAAAAGATGTTATGTCTCGGTGTGCAAATATCAAAGCGAGGAATTTCTAATCTCTCATGTAAGGAGAGTAATTATAAGGTGCCAGTAAAACTTACAGATCAAAAATATATTGTGTGAAATTTTCGGCTCAAAATCATATGTTTGTAATGACATAGAATAAAATAGAAATTCATAGAGTCAATACTTAAATATATGTGTGTGTCTACATATACTTATAAATATACATATAGATAGGTATATAAAATAGTTTTTACTGACCTTGAAATTCATCAGTCTCAGGAGTGGAGTCAGTATTAAAGAACTCTGTCTAACCCTGCATTTTTTCATCTCTTTATTGTCCTACTACGTCTTACTGGAACAGGAATATGTCAATTATATCATGAGTTGAAGCTACATAAACAATCTCCTTTATAGTGCTATTTCAATTTAGGGAGAAGGCTCTTACCTTACACGTCTTTGGCAACCCTTGTAGATTAGTATGATACCTTGCCAGCAGGAGCTAGAACTCTATAAATACTTATTTAAGAAATTGATTTGAAAATGAATAAATAAACACAATAGAAATTTACTAGTGTACTAGTAATGCTGGAATACGAACTGAAAGCAGAAGCAGATAATGTATTACAATGAGTAAAATGCTGGGCAGTAGAGACAACACGACTTCACATCCCAGCTTTGCCATTTACAAACTAAATGTCTTTGGGCAAATTACTTAATCTCATTAAGGCTCACTTTTCATATCTACAAAACAAATGAGTTTCCCTGAAGGTAAAAGGAGATAATGCTTAGAAAAATTTTAGCACAACTCTGATTACTCTGTAAACTCTGATTACTTTATTAGCTCTTTTTATGGAAAGTAATAATCACAAAAATATTAAGTTAATGGGATCATTCAGGCTCCCTTTTTTATTATTTATTGACATTTTCATGGAGGAGCTGGGATTTTAGGGACTGCTTCTCTCAGGAAGGAAAGATTTGAGTCCTGAGGGGGAGCACCCCAGGAGCAGCATGTGGCCTAGTCAGGTTAGAGGAAAGAGCCCTCATTGAGCAATAGGTTTTTCTAAACACTGGAGATTTTGAAGATAAGTTAGTTGTGCAGAGAAATCAAGGTTTTAAAGGACCTTGAGGTTATACTGGTTTTAACTGCCCTAAGAGGTGACAGCTGAGCTTTCAGAAGCGGTCCGTCAAGGTTAGCGTCATATGTAGGAAGGTAACATAGCCATGTGCAGTAAGGAAAAAGCTAAGAGAAGGCAGTTTTTGAAATAAAATCTTGAGCTAAGATTAAGAATTCACCGTACACATGACACACATACGTACGCACGCGCGCGCGCGCGCGCACACACACACACAGAGTAAATACCAGGGGACAGAATTAGGGGTTTGGAAACTAAGTCAGCAGTGAGTGTTTGGGGGGAAGGCACCTTAACAAGAAGACTTCCTTTGGGAAATTCTCTAGGTGCTGTGAACACATCTGAGTTTAAGGACATTGCTTAGTACTGTAGTTACTTATCCACTGCTGTCTCCTCTGTGGAGTGGAGTAGGCCTTTGGAACTCTCCAGGCAACTATTTGAAAGTATGCCCTTCTGGAAGAGAGAAGTGCTCTGAGGACTTGGAGTAGGTCAAGTGGGGAACAGACAGAACAACAAAGGGCTGCATAAGTGATCAGCCTTCATCTCTGGGTTGGGCAGGGGAGGTTGTTAAAGCAGGGGTACAGTATGAACATAACTACATTTAGGGATACTTCTCAGATGGAATCATGGAGGATAGCTAGGAGACTGATGGCTGAGACATCAGAAAATAAATTAGTTAAGCTTTCAGGTCAGAGGTAAGAAATGCCTGTTGTCTTAGTCCATATGGTATTTTAAAGTACCATTAATTGCATGTGTACAAAGAATACAAATTTATTTCTCACAATTATGAACACTGGGAAGTCCAAAATCAAAGTGGTAATGGAGTCAGTGTCTCATGAGGACCTGCGTTCTGGTTCAAGATGACTCCTTCTAGGTGCATTCTCACAAGATAGAAGAGGTAAGGAGTTTCTACTGGGCTTGGATAAGGGCATCAATCCAGGACATAATCACCCTCCAAATACCATAATCCTAAGAGGTTAGGATTTCAAAATAGAAATTTTAAAGAACATGAATATTCAGACCATAGCACCTATACTAAGGAGTTAGTTAGGGGACAGACATGGAATGGAGTGTAGTGTAGCTTTAGGAGGTGGATGCCACAGAAACTATCAGCCAATGAGAGGTCTGGATTCAGATAAAGGTGCACATTTATTAGAGAGAGGTGAAGGGAATTTATCTTATTTTGAAGTAGGAAGCCAGACAGCTGCTGAAGGGAACCTAAAGATGGACTGAGGGCTTGAAGTAGTGGAAAGGTGTGGCGGCGGGAGGGAAAACATCCTAATCAAGGAAAATAGATGTTGTGTAGCTCTGATAATATATTCGCACAGTTCCCCTGCTCTCTGGTGTTAGGAGTGAACTAAATTGATGGTTGAGTTGATGTAGGCTTGAGGATTTGCAGAGAACTTCAGGGAAAGGCAGGTCCTGGCTAAGCAGTTGTTCACTGTTGAATTAATAATTATACACTTGGATGCTATTAAAAAGTTTATTAGGAATATTGTGCAAGAAAATAAAAATCAGGAATACAGGTAAATAATCATATTTCCTAAGACATCCCTTATTCAGAGCACATGTCCAGAGTACTTTGAGCATCACCTTATATTCTCAGTTGCACTTGATGTCTTTGCTTCTCTAGATTTTGCTTACTTAAAATTAATAACTGGGTTATCTGTGACTATTTTTGTGTTGCCCATCAGCCCCACTGGTCTGCTGTGTCTGTTTTCTTGTCTGGTGTGTTCTAAGTGCTAACCTATAGTACAGGGTACCTCAACTCATGAATGGTTTTGTTTGCACACAATCTAGTTTGCAAAAAGAAGTGTTTGGCAAAATTTTGGGTTTTTTTGCAAACTCTGGATCAGATGACAAACACGAGCACAACCATCTTTCCTCCATGAACATGAATGTGGCCATCTTCTCCAGAATTGTGTAACAAATTACGTTCTAAAGCCAAGGTACAACTGTAGGTGTTCTGTCAGTCCATAGTACTTGAGACATATACTTTAGTGGAAGAATGTTATGTTTTTAAATGGTTTTTCCCTGATGATGCTCTATAAGGGTTTTCAAATTGTAGTAGTTAGGATGGAGACTGGTAAAGTACATGAGAAATGGTACATTTTTGGAATATTTGTTTTTTCTGTGGTGTTTTTTCTGTGGCTCATGTGGTCAAAGAATTTGTGTAATTACATCAAGGTCTTATGAGCATTACACTGTGACTAAATGTGTAACTAAGTGTATTTTAAACTAGCCTCTCAGTAACTGAAACCTAGCTTCTGTAATTATTACACTTAAATTTGTCACTGTTTATCATTTGTTTTTTCTCCTTATTACACATTTTATCATACTTTTTTAAACTGGTTAGTATCAAGAGTAGCACATAATACATTTTCTTATAGAACTGAATGGTGGTCTTAGAATTGATCATTCCTATTAGGGGTTTGAAAAGAGAAGCAAGTATTTTGCTAGGATACTGCTGGTAGCAGTATTATTTTTAAAACAGAAAACAAAATTCTTAGGTATCAAATACGTACGGTCTGATACATGTGATTTGTATATTCTTACACTGGTGTTTTTGAAATCTGAAAGTGTATTCGTTATTAAAAGTTAAGTTGTTCTCTAGATTATCCACCTAATTTCACACAGTTACTTTGATAGAAAACTTAAATCTACTATATGGTCCACATATTTTAGTTATATTTAGAATTTTGATCAGTATATTTCTGTAGAACAGTAGTGAACTGTCTCTTTTTTAATTTTATTTTTTAACATCAGTGTACTTTCAATAAGTCTATCAAATAAACCACTTAAATTAAAATCATAATAAAATACAAGGTGTCTTTTGTAAACTGAATTACTATGTCGAAAATTATTCTGTATTTCTTCCTCTTTTAAAACAGGTTTTATCTCCATTCAACTAACACTAATGTATGGGTTATTTACATAGTGAGCAACACTGTACCTCTCCCTTCCTCTGTGAGGTTGGATCCCAGATTGATATAATTAAGTGGATGGTGCAGTGTCTGATAGCTTGTGGGTCTGTTTCTTGTGGGTATATTCCCCTGAGTGTTTCCCTTCTCTACAATGTAGTAAATACAAGTAAGTTGGGAAACTGTCACTGTTTAAGATTATTTAGATGTGTGACTGACCTTCATAAAGAAGTGTAGCTTGTCTAGACTTAAAGATATGCATACATATATTAGTCTCAGTTTTATTTTATGAAATTATAATGAAGTGTCTACCTCACCAAAAAGATTGTCCAAATAAAAGGAAACTGTATCTGCTGTCCTCCTTGAAATATTGTGAGGTTTAATGAAATATTTGCTGTTAGATAGTGCAATTCTTCTAGAAATCTCAAAGCAAAAACAAGATATCATTTTCTTTTGAAAGGCATGTTTTTCTGTCAAACCAAACTTAAAGCACTCGGCATGATACGTGTTTCTGAGCTAACTTCCTGGCTTTCTTGGACATGTCAAATTATGGATGTTCCAATATGACAGAAAGCTAATGATGAAGGAATCAAGTAGGTAGAAAATATGTTGCCCAATTTTCAATCATATGATAGAACATGGATATAGAGTAGTCAAAGAAAAGAAAGCTAAAAGTTCAGGTTACATATAAATAAAAAAATTGAGAAACAAAGTAGTGGAGCAATTCTTGACTATTTATTACTTATTCCCTACTTTTACTAATTTTATTCACTCAAATAATATTTGGTGTATACGTCCATCTCAGGCATTTGAAAATAGAGCTATTTATTAGTGACCATTATTTGTTATTTGTTACTGATCGAGTACTCACGGCAGAAAACCAAGCTTCGTGCTTCATTTGTCCTTTATCCCTCACTCTTCAGCTACAAGTCAATAGTGAGAACCTGTGTTCTTTGTGATCTCCAAACATATATCAGACCCACCCCTTCTCTTCATGTCCACTTCTTGCCTTGAATGCTGTACCTGAACCCTACTTGTCAGTCTTTCTTTCTTGACATCTGCCTCCCCTGTCATCCAGTAGCCACAAGAAATAAAGTGAGTGCATGAACTGCACCACAGCACTCCATTGCTGTGGCTTTTCATGGTGCTTATTTTTAAAATCCCATATATTTACCTAGTCGCCACCTACCTCTTCCCTGCCAGGTTCTGTCCACTTGGCATTCTTTCAGTTCCTTAAATAGCACAGTGATGTCCTCCTAAGGCTTCTTCGTGGAATGGCCAGCTCTTTCCAATTATTTAGGACACGGCTTAAATTTCACCACTTCCATCCACCTCCACAAGGACCTTCCTGACCACCTCACATAGTTAGTTGTTACCATCTCAAAGAGCACTTCATTGTCTCAGTTGTAATTTATTATGTTAAATATTATGCACGAAGCAAAAATAACTCCTTCAGGGCACTTACCACTTACCAGAAATAGCTATTTCTATTTGTTGTCTGTCTCCCCCAAAGAATGAAGGCTCTCTCTGAGCACAGGAATCAGGCCTGTGCAGTTAAGCTCTGGCTTATAGCGCCCATTGCTCCCAAGCTTGCATATGATATGTCTGAATGAATACATGAATGATGAATTAACGATGAAAGGAAAAGTGCCAAAAAAACTATATATACTAGAAAGTTATGTACCCAACATATTTATATAGAACTTGTTGGGTGTGAGGTTTAGCAGTGATTCTTTTCACTCTGCATGCCAACAGGCCAGGCAAGTAGTTCCACCTTATATGAGTGAAGTGAATCTCAATTTCCTCTCCTGAAAGAAGAGTGAGAGCAAATGACCACCAAGTTCTCTTCAGCTCTGAAACTGCCAGCTGTTTTGGAGCTGTCTCCCAGACTGGGAAGATGCCACCTCCTCCCAAAGTGGCTAAAAATACAGTGTGACTAAGGTATCTCTCCTCCACGAAATAATAAGCTCAGTTTAAGTATTGGAACAGGGAGCTTGCTGGGAAGGTTCTTTGCTGTAGGAAGGCTACTTGGAGCAGACTGAGTACATTGAACTATATGGACCACTACTCTGCTCTTTTTGTTTGGGGAAAAAACAGGCTACCAGTGAAACCAGCTGTGTACAGGGTTTCACCATCCTCCCACCTGCTTTCACCCCTATTCACTTCCCCAACTGAGGAAAACAATACCAAGTATGTATCAGAGTAGGAAAAGGCTTTTATTAGATATCTGTTCAATATAACTTTGAAAACAATCCTGGAACATCCAGTAGTATCTTTTCATAGCCCTTTATCTCTTGAAAGTTGTTGAGAGAGCTAAATTAAAGTTGCCTACCATTAATCTTTGTACTCTACACTGTAAATCAAAGGAATGAAATATTTCTCATCACAATTCAGATCCCAAACAGGTAAAAATTACAACATAAAACAAAATTTAATACTGGCATTGCCCCTGTCACCTAAGCCATATATTCTTGACTGAAGTAATCAACAAGGGGTGTGCTTGTGCTGTAACTCAGCAATTGTTTCAAGGGCTCTGAGGTTTGCAAATACATTCTATTTTACCATCCTCATACTTCAAAACAAGTGTAGTAAAGACATGGGCATCATTTTTACTTGATTCTTAAAACTGTGATAGTTTTGATCCACTTTCTGTGACTGTTTTGCAATTTCACTCTGTATTGACAGTTTCCTTAACAGAAATTCAGGTTGTAAAGAATGAACTTTCTTCACTGTCACAGAGCATTGTTGGTGAAGCCTTTTGATTTGCAAGTTGCACTTGACAAGAGTTTTAGAGATGTAAGATGGGAAAATTAAGAATTGGACAAGGCGTCCAAGGAGTTAAGCTCTACTGGGGGCCCTGATATTGATTTGTGGAGCCTCATGTCATTTTTCCCTCTCTGTGCTTCAGTTCTGCCATTTACAAAATATGGATTGCAGACCATATTATCATTGTGTATAACCAATGAAGTTACTCATTACAAGATAAAGCGGCAACACTGATCAAATGTGTCCTGCAAGCACAGCACTGTGATGAAGACCTGCTGTATGTGAGTGTTTACAGAGCTTCCCAAATGCCTGGGAGGAAACAAGTGTCTGAGCACAGAGAATTTACACATCTCATGAAATAGAAACCACAGTGTTGCAGCCTCAAATTTTCTTGAAGTCACCTGTCTTGGAGTTGTAGATTTACAGTAGTTGTACATCCTTCTCCAGAATTGTGCCCCGAATTTCAGAGATGCACATAAATATGGACAATATTTTACAAGAAAAATGAAAGCAAAAAGGAAAACAGTGTCTTCAAAATAAATCTTACTAGATAAGTTTCTAATGTTACCCTAAACACAAGCCAAACATTTTGTTCCATAGGAATGTCACTGAGGCTGGGGGAGGTGCAAGTGCTCTGTGGTTAAGTCCCACTTTGCCCAGCTGTCAAAGGAGTAGGAAGAAGCCCTTTCATCCCTGAATGTTACTGCGTCTTTGAGGCTGCCCTAGATCTGGAGCTGTCTGTTCTCTGTCCCTCCCTTGCCTCTCTTCCCCTGCTTTGTCATCATAGAGATCTCTCTTTCTTCAAGAGTCACATCAGTGCTTCAGGTTCCCAGGGCCCCACTGACTCTGTGGCAATATTTAGTCCTGAGAGCTGTACACGTGAGGACAAATCAGGCTGACAGTGGGCTGAGCACTGGACTAGCGGGCTGAGCACTGGACTAGCAGTCTGCAGCCCAGCATGTCTTTCCTCCACCTGTTACAGGCTTTAAAACTTGAGAGAATCTTCTTGCCAAGAACTCAATTTCCTTATCTATGAAACAAAGAGACTGGATTAGGTGATCTTCAAGATCATTTATACCTCTTCAAGGGTTCACCATAAAATAGCACGTGTTCTCAGCATCCTGTGGACCATCTGAGGCATGAAGTTTCTTGAAGTGTATTGTTCCTCTACTACCTGACTTATACCTGGAGGAAAGTCTTAAAAAATAGCTGCTGGAGCTACCCAATCTAGTCTGCTCCACAGTTCTTTCTAGGCATGCCTATTTAACATGATCAAGTTCTTCACAGTACACTGTAATCTAAAGAAGCTGGGCCTGCTCTATTATTACCAAAATTGAATTACTTATCCTTGCACCTGTATTGACCCAGTTTTTTTCTGTGATGTAAATCCTGAACTAAATATATGGTTTCAACCCACTCCCTGGACTTGCAAAAGACTGTATATATCAGTTGGAGTTACTCTCATCCTTGATTCCACATGCATAGCATCCATTTAAATTAGAATACAGTGGTCTCCCAGTTTGAGGAGTGAGGAGACTCCACAGTGCATCTGCCGAACCTGGCTGTCTCCAGCTGTACCTTCTGTAGAGTCTAGGTAGTGACCATACAGAAAGCTGAAGATCGTCCTCCACATTTTCCATGAGCTGAGCGGTCTTCTATGTCTGTCAACTTCTATGAGAAACATAGTACTCTGATCCAAGAGAATTCGGATCATAATAGCTATCATAATTTTTAAATGCTTATTATGGCATTTTAAAATCCCAAGTATTTTTAACATATTTCAGCTAAAATTTTTTAAGTCAAATTATTTTACATTTCATCTTCATATAACACTTATGAAGAAACTGTGGCCTGAGGAATAATAAGCTAAAAGAGGACTTCACCCTCTAAAATGGAGAAACTTATAAACCGCGGGAACGCCCAGTTGGACGGAGTCGGTGCCGTTCTGGGCGTAGCAGGTCCGCCTGAGGGTTATTGCCTGCACAGCATACAGGAGAACTGGAGCAGAAATTAGGGGCCGGCTGCTTCCCAGGAGCAGCTCTGTTGTGGCTGGTTCTTCCAAAGGGAACTCAGCTGTTTTCCTTGCAGAAGGAGCTCGGGGCCTTGCTGTCACTGGGGATGGCCAATGTTCACTTCAGGGGAGCTCTGGTCTTCATCTCTGCTGCGAGCATCATATCCTGGTTCCAGTAGAGATTTCTTCGGCCATTTTAGTGCAGGCACGGATGTACATGGGACGGTGTCATGGGCTCCCAGCCCTTGACTGGATCTTTTGGGTCTCTAGTGCCTAGACAGGCATTCTGCACTCTTCGTGCATTTGATTTGTGGGTGTTATAACTCGTAAATGTCCAGTATTAAATCTGCTCTCTTGCAAACCATTTGCTCTAGAAAGGTAACTAATACAGAAATCTATAAATCGATTAAAAAAAACTAGAACATAGACAATTTAGCATTGTTCATAATACGATAAAGAGACTAAATGATGGCGATACCTATGGATTTGAATATGACTTGACCAAAACACTAAATTCTATTTAAAGACTAAGTCTGAGTTTATCCCTGACCTGGGGCCAGCACTGACTGTCCTGAGGCAGCAGATAGGTCACTGTCCCTGTAGCTCAGTCTCTTAGCTGTGAAATT
Organism: Hystrix cristata; assembly: GCA_004026905.1. NCBI lineage: Eukaryota > Metazoa > Chordata > Mammalia > Rodentia > Hystricidae > Hystrix > Hystrix cristata. Next base: position 2,490 of record PVJO010022541.1, on the reverse strand, counting down.
GTAAAAGGGGATCTTCCCTTAGCTAACCTGCACTGCTGACTTAAAAAACACGGAGAAAGTGAATATGAAAGTGCTTTATTGATGTGGTACATTCTCTTCAAGGAAGGAACCTCACTCTCCCACTTCATGCATGTTCACCATTAGCTTTGCCTCCAGCCTGTGTCAGGAGGCCACTCTTGGGGTCCCCAGTCACTGGTACTAAATAGCAGATTGGTGAATCCTACACTTGCTTTGTAGCAAGTCAGGTAGTCCTTTTACTTGACATGTTATGTCATTTTGTCTGTAAAGTTGTTAGCCCTTCTGCTGGAGATTCCTTCCTATCAGACTTCTTACCCCCACAATTAGGTATCCCACCATTTTCAGCTTTTTTCAGGATGTTCGGCATATTTGTATTTTAGTAGGTCATTGTTTCAATAAAGGGGGGCTAATAAAATACAAATACTAGAAACAAATACTACAAATACTAGAAACAAATACTAGAAACTCATCAGATGTCCTGCTTTGCATAAAATCTTAAAGACTCTGTGTGTGTGTGTGTGTGTGTGTGTGTGTGTGTGTGTGCGTGTTCAATTACAAAGGTAGATCTTTTGAAGTACAGGAAAGAGAGCTGTGGGAATTCCATTATTTAGGCAAAGAGGGGTGGCTAAATGGACTCCACATGTTTGTGTACAACCAGAAGAGATTAATGAATTTGAGGAAAAAGAAAAGAGAACAAGTCCCAAAAGCTAAACATTTACCAGTTATTTAAATACCCTCTAATGATTACTTACTAAATTTTCTCCATTTGAAGTGTTAGTAGAAGCTTTAGCTAAGAATTTGTTGCAGATAACATCATAAGATAGAAGAAGAGGACCCTGCTGTCTTGCCAGAGATTGAAAGTAAAGAGAAAATTGCCTACATATCATAGAGCTCATATTATTTCAGCCCCAAAGTAACACATTTCTCATTGCAAACATAAAGCGGCTTCCACCATATGGCAGTTCTATAATGTATGTAAGTGCTGTGGCAGTATAATTAATAGCAAGCCATTTTCATTCTTAAAATTCTAAAAAGGAGTATTTTTCAGAAAAATTCAAAAGATACTGCCAAAGTAAATTTGGCAAATACTGCAATATATCAATATGATCCCACTTTTTAAAAGTCAGTGTACAAAATTTTAGACTTGAAAATTAATGTCACTGTCATCACAGATTCTTTACTTCTATTTCTTTATTGCATTTTAAAAATTGTGATCTCTCCTATTTTATTTTAGATGATTCATCTTGCAACCATATTTCTTCTGAAATATATATCTCCTTTATACACCACTGAAAATATACACTAGAAAGCTTCACAAAATAAAAGGATATTTTTACCTAGAATTTTCTGCTTTCTTCCTGTTTCCTATTGGCATCCATCCTATTGCTTTAAATAATGATGATTATACAAAAAATTGCCAACACATACCTAATGCTTAGTATCATTTTAAGGCCTTTATATATTTTTTTAAAATTTTATTTTAATGGTACATTTTAGATGTACATATTGATAACAATCATCATAGGGAATTTGTACCTGTACATGATATATCTTGTTGCTTCTTTTTTTCCCATTCCCCTCCCCTCACCCCCTCTTCCCTCCCTATTTACAAAAGATTTGTTTCCACTTTTCCCTTCCATTTCTTATTTATCTTGTCCCTCTGTTCCTTTCCCCCTCCTTTGTTCCCTTTCCCATTTGGACATTTTCTTCCCTTTCCCAATATAATATATTTTAGTCTTTATTTACACTTCTGTTTCTCACACCAGAGAAATTATGCTGTATTGAAACATGTGTGTCCGATTTATTACACTTAGGAGTATGGTCTCAAGATGCATCCATTTACCTAGGAATATCTCGAGCTTATCACTCTTAATGGCAGACTAGTACTCCATTGTATAAAAATACCACATTTTCGTAATTCATTCTGCTGTTGATGGGCATTTGGGCTGCTTCCAAGATATGGCTATTACAAACTGTGCTACTATAAACATGGGTGTGCATATATCCCTGCGGTATAATGATTTTAATTCTTTTGGGAAGATACCAATAAGGGGAATAGCTGGGTCAAATGGAATCTCTAGTCCTAGTTCCCTGAGGAATCTCCACACTGATTTCCATAGCAGTTGCACCAGACTATATTCCCACCAACAGTGGAGAAGGGTTCCTTTTCTTCCACAGCCCCTCCAGCATTTGTTATTGGCTGATTTGTTGATAATAGCCATTCTTTGTGGAGTGAGGTGGAATCTCAGGGTTGTTTTGATTTGCATCTCTCAAATGACCAGTGATGTTGAACATTTTTTCATATGTCTATCTGCTGTTTCTACTTCTTCATCTGAGAAGTGTCTATTCATTTCTGCTGCCCACTTTTGGATTGGGTCTTTAAATTTGGGAGGTCTGATTTTTTTGAGTTCTTTATATATTCGAGATGTTAGTCCTTTGTCAGAGGAATAGCTGGCAAAATTTTTTTCCCAC